>NDGM011232577.1:6298-19955 GCA_002564305.1 Octomys mimax | reverse complement strand
ATGTATATAACCTGACATAAGATTGATACTGTTTTGTGGAAATCTTCAGTGACCTTTTAAATGCATTCATCTAATACAATTATATTTTACATTGTCCTGCCTAACTACCATTTTGAGAGCTCTTTATTCTTTATCCAAGACCATGCAGCAGCTTTTCTTGCTTTCTGGATTACGGTCTTTGTTATTTTCTGCTTGCTATGTATGGAGGTATTAAAATATTTTGAGTTTGTATAACTGGAAAATATTTAACTTTTACTTTTTAAAGTTATGTTTGCTAAGTATAAAATTTCAATGAAGACACATCTTTTTTTTTTTTTTAGTCCTTTGAATTAATGTCTAGTTTCTTACCCACTTGGGTAAGAAATTTATGTGGAATAAGGTGATATTTAATTTTGTTCTTCCATAGCTAATATTTTTATGTGTATGCTCTAATGATTTTTTCTTTATAATTAGTATTGGACAAATTTCATTTTTGTGTATTTTGGTATGATGTTATTCATATTTCTTGTGCAAGAGGTTCATTTTTCTTGGAAATGTGGTGCTACAATTTTAACTAATTCAGAAATTTTATATCTTTAAATATTTATTGCCAATGCCGGCCAAATAGCTCAGTGGATTAAAACACCTGCAAGCAGACTCAGGGGCTGGAGGTTCAATCCCCAGGCCTGCTATACTGGCCCCACCCCAGGGGCACGCTGAGAGGGCAATTGAGACTGGACGTGGTGGCTTGTGCATGTAATCCCAGCTCTTGGAAGGCTATAAACAGGTGGATCACTACAAGTCTAGTCTAGTAGTGAGACCATGTAACCCTGTAAGCGCTTTCCTAAAAATACCAAAATAAATAAATAAAACAAAAAAATTTTTAAATTAAATATTTATTGCCTACCCCCTTCTACTTTGAAAATTCTAAATATATGAATTGAAGTTTCTTGATTTTGGCACAAGTGAACTATTAAATACCTGATCTGTAAATTTTTTCTTTTCATTTTTATTTTAGACAATTTTTGTTATATTCATTTAAGTTTATAAATAATTTTTATAATGTGCAATCTATTATGAATCTCACGTTATGTATTCATTTCAGAAATATTTCTCTAAAATTCCCTCTGTCTACATCTTATATCTTTCACATTTCAATATTTGTCTACAGATTTTAATTTTATAAATAATTATGATTTTCAATAAAGCAAATAATGAGAAAAAATGCTATTACAAAATGTGTTCTGTACTACATTGTTCATCTTGCAAGAACACCAAACTATGATGGTGTTAGTGTATTTTATTTATCCTTTTCATAAACCAGCTTTTTGATTCATTGATATTTGATTTGAAGGTTTTTTGGTCTCAGTTTAATTTCTACTCTTTACAATTTCTTTCCTTTTGCTAGCTTTGTATTTAGATTATCTTATTTTTCTAGGACCTTGAAGTCATAATTATTTTATTTATTTGGGCTCATTCTGATTTTCTGATGTGGACATTCACAACTATAAACTTCCCTCTTAGGAATACTTATCACGATGTTGCCAAAGATTCTCATATGCTGTACTAGTATTATCATTTGATTCTAGAAATAATTTATTCCTTGATTTCTTCTGTGACCTGATTATTCAAGAATATCTTTCTTCATTTCTATGTGTTTACATAATTCCTCTGGTTTCTTGTATCATTAATTTTGATTTCATTGTAGTATAACTGATAATATGCATGAGATAGTATGATTCTTTTGTATTTATTTAAGCATGCTCTATGTGCTGAATTTGCTCTGTTATAGAGAAAGTTGCATATGCCTCTGAGGAGCATACGCAACTATTGTGTTCAAAGATGTGATTTAATTTTACTATTTATTTGTTGATTTTTTTTTTTTTTTTGGCTATTTGATCTATTTGTGGTAGTGAGGTATTTACGTCCCCTGCTGTGATTGTGTTGATCTTTATCTGGTAGTTTATATTCAGTAATATTTATTTTGCAAAATAGGCTATGGCAGTGTTTGGTACATATATATTTACACTTGTTATTTCTTCCTGGTGAATTGTTCACTTAATTAATACATAGTGGCCATCCTTGGCCCTTCTGAGCAGTTTTGGCTTAAAGCCCACTCCGTCTGTCTGAAGGCAGGACAGCTAGCTTTTAGGCCCACATTTCTTGGGATATTGTTTTCCATTCATTGGTATTTAGTTTATTAATTACTTTTGGGATTAAATGTGTCTCTTGTGTACTAAATGTCGTTATGTTTTGTTTATGGATCCAGTCTGTCCACCTGTGTCTTTTGATTGGGTAGATTAAACCATTTACATTGAGAGTTATTACTGACAGGTGTTTACTCATCCTACAATGATGTTACTTTCCTAATGCTGATTTCTTTGTTTTTGTCTTTTGATTGATGCTTAGACCTCTTGGCATCACTGGCTTCATTATTTCCATCTAGGACATCCTTGAGGATTTTTGGTGTGCCCCTTTACCTCTTTTTCTTTCTCCCTCTCTCTGTCTCTTGATCCTCTTTCCATCTGAGCAAAATTTATACCCCCACTTTTTCTTCTTTATGGCAAGGTAGTACTCCATTATCTATAAATTTTCTTTATTCATTCTTTTTTTTTATTTAAGGAGAGAAGTCATATAACTTATGTCAACTGCAACAGATTTCACCATATATTTCTCATGCATGTTGAACATTGTTTTAAATTTTCATCCTTTTATCATTCACCCTTCTAGACTATAATATACTTTTAAATACAAATAGACTGGAATATGATAGGTGGAGTGAAGGAAAAGTGAAAAGAAAAAGGGTGTCAATCAGAAGAAAATGGAAATGACAATAATTTGGGGAAAAGAGGGAGGTCAATCTCTGTTGGTTTTATTTTTATATTTTCAGTAGGTGGCTGATATAAAGGTTGTTTGAGAGTATATTTGTGGAAGCAGAAGAAGGAATTCAGAGGGAGAGACACATCATTGGAGATTGAGTGAAGCCATGAGAAGGCTGGATCCTGCTAGTATGCTGGTATTTAGCTTGTGTTTTGATCCCCTATACAATTCTGATCTTGTCTATCAAAAGTACTGTTGTCATTAAAGCACTACTTAATTCTTATTGTCTTTTTTATATTTATAGATATCTCCAGGGCTACAGTTGAGCCTGATGTATTTTGTCTTACAGCTAAACGTAGTCTCTGTGACTCTTCCTCCAGATCTCCTTCTTTATCCTCTGCAAAGACCTCCCATTCCCATGTGCAAGCTCTATGGCATTTAGAGCTTTTGGGCATTTAGCAGTACTCCTGGTAGCATTAAGCAGTGGGCAATGGGCCGACTATCAGGAGGACACAATTTCTCCTATGCTATAAAGGTCAATAGTAGAGTACCTTGTCTAAGCTGGCACCATGTCTGTCTGGTTACAGCCGAAGGGAGTTCTGTGGCACCTAGGGCTCCCAGCTATTGCTCTGGGGATTCACTGGCACTCCACTGGGGGTGAGTAGGCTTCCCTCCCAGAAACAGGTGGTGGTCATTGGACAGAAAGTCATGCTGACATCAAACTTTTAGTGTGTAGGAAAATAATAGGGGAGTGACTAGTTGTGGTGGTGCTACTGTATCTTTCTCATCCTAGTCTTGTGGATTACAATCTATGGCTTTCAACCTACGGGCTCTGTTTTGCCTAGACTCACAGGGCTCAGCTGCCCTCTGCTGGAGTTGGGAGCTTCCCTTACTGATGCAGAACTCTGGGTGGTGGGAAAGATATCACAGGGACTTAGTATCCTTGGTCTTTGGGTAGTTACTGGAGGGAAGAATTGCCTGTATTAGTACTACTGGTGCTCTTTTTGTTGCCCCAATTTCCCTGGTGGGAGTCCATGGTTCTCTGAGGCCCTATGCCCAAGTATCTCCCAAACTGGGTTCCCTCTTTTATGTGGCAGGGAGAGTGTGCAAGAAACCTATCCCAGAAGTCCAACAGCTAGAGTCCCACATCTCTTTCTCAACCATCTAGGTATTATATTCAGTCTAGTAAATTTCTTCTTCAGGTTGATTCTCTGCATCTGGCTGTTTGCCTCCCCCATTTCACAATACCTCTTTTCTTCTCCCATTTCAGAATACCTTATCCTGCAGCTCTCCAAGCTTCTTTCATGCTTCTCCACATCCAGTGGGGCATGCCTAGTGTAATGCTTTTACAATCCTGCCTTTTTGCTGGATGATACTCAGCAGCAACATGCACCATTTGTAATTGCCCACTGTAGAGATACCCATAAAAGAGGACCTCCACAACTGCTTCAGCAAATGGCAAGAATGATGGGATAAGTGTGTTCAAAGTGTAAAAGACTATTTCATGGAAGATTAATGGCATTTTAAATCTATATTATTTATTTTTAATTTAAACATTTATTATATATTTCAATCACACCTGATATGTATGAATGAAGGAAAAGCAAAAAGACAAAGAAAGGGTGTGTCTTAGTTACTTTTTACTCGTTGCTGGGACAAATACCTTGACACTCAGAATGAGAGAAGGAAAGGTTTATTTAGTTCACAGTTACTGGAGGGTTCAGTCCATATTCCGCTGGCAAATGACAGCAGTCCATGGTGGCAGAAAACAATGAAGAGCAGAGGAGGAGCAGCAGCTGTGGCTCCATCATGCCTCTCTTCCTTTTACACTGACTGTGAAGACCGGCGCTCCACAGTGAAGATTGGAGCTCCTACAAAGTGGCATGGCTGCCAAGATCAAGTTCCTCCAAGGACTGGGCCTTCTGCACGGAAGTGGAACAGGGCAGCTGGAAGCCAGGCAGGTCAGCAGGAAGCCTTTCTCAATTCCTGGGCCCTGCTCACCTACAAGGCTATGCCCCCACCCTGAGAACTGCGAGAGCTGATTCAGCCAAGTTGACAAAATGTATCAGCTAACACAGGGTGTAAAGATAAATGCTGATCACTATTACAGTCTTTCTTTGCTTCTACCATCACTGTCATGGTGTTGCACCTAACACTTAAAACTACCTTTTTTTTTTTAACTTCACTTGGTCCTCAGAAACTCTTACCTTGGACACCATCTTTGCCTAATGGGGTGAAGAATATCATTTCTGAAAGGTTCTACCTTAATTGTATTGTGTAGGTTTCCACTAACTATACTCATAGCATATTTGACTGCTCAGAGTAACTTAAGGGACATCTTATATTCCAGATACATGCTTCACCCCTGGTTCAGGTAGATACAAATTTTCATTGAATGGTTTGCCAATAAAGTAACTCTCTCTCTCTCTCTCTCTCTCTCTCTCTCTCTCTCTCTTGATTCAATGACACAGGGAACCTCAAAAGGCCAAGTAGCCTATAGGCTTGCTCTCCTTAGAATCTCACTTCTCCACAAGCACAAGCTAAGCTTGTAGGCATAAGAAGGAAGGATTTTGTTCATGGGTCACAAGGGATAGTGATGAAGAGAGCCCTCTCCTCATTTCTATCTCCTGATTCATAGCTTCAGGAATCCCTGCTGTAGAAGAAACTGCACTTTACTTTGGATCCTGATACGCCTTGCCCTAGCACATTTTGTCCAAGCTCACAGGTGTGTTTTCACCCAGCCTTACAGGGCTTTGCTTAGCCTAGGGATATAGCTGTCCTCAGAATACCATTACCCTATTTTGTCAAGCCAGGTGCTTTAGGGTATGAGAGGACAAGGTAAGGTTAACAAATTGCATGGCAATCCGGATCACAGACATATTTCATCTGAGGGGAAATGAGTTTCATGGTCAGAAGTGGTGCCTGATGAAACATTCTATAAATCTGAAACAATAGTTTTGGCTGAAGAATTACAGGCAAAAATGATACTATATTCAAAATCTCCTTAATATTGTTTTTCTTTAAATGTAACTCTGTGATAAAAATTTTTCAATAGAAACTGCCAGAATTTGGAATACTAACTGATTCCCCCAAGTAATGGTGTGTCATACTGAAGACATACGTTTGGTCCTTTCTATGGATTGATGGAGCTCATATCACTAACTACAACTGCAGTGCACCTTGGTGAAGGAAAATCAATGACAACATGCACAACCCCACACTTATCACCTGTTATTCTGCTTGATAATAGCATCCCAGACATTGCTAGATTCAGAATGGATTCTGTTATTGACCTGACTTTTATTATGCTTCCTGGAATGATCCTTTACTTAGCATTCTAATGAAAAATATTTTTCCTTTCAGAACACTGGAGAATTTTGATCTCATTCCTCTTCTGTTAACTTTGACACAATTTTCCAGTCACTTCCCCGCATTATGACAAATATCCTCTATACTTTTAATGTTTTTTTGGGGGGATGATAGGGATCAAACTAATGACCTTGTATTTGCCAGGCAGCTGATTATGCCTGCTGAGCTATATCCCCAGACCCTTATAAGTTACATCTGGAATGATTCCAGGAAATATGAACAAACCTAAATGCTTCTTGCATTTTTTCTCACTGAGGGTTTTTCTTTCATCATTCTCCAGAATATTCCAGATTAGACAGTGGTGCTGCAGCTGCCCTCTTTTGAGTGGTCCCTATATAGTGTACAAAATCACCCATAGTCCATAACCAAGTTTTTTAATGCTGAATAACATCATGAAGTTTCCATTGAGAGGGAAGGTAATGCAGTGGAAGTAGAGATCTGAAGCGTCTAAGGATCTATATATCACTTCCTTTTAATGACAGAATGTCACTATGTCTGTCCAGATTTAAAGCTTGCTGGATCAAGCATCACCTAATTAGTGATTAAAAAGTTTAGTTCACATGGGAACTTGGTAGGACAAGTTCAAGGATTCAGTATTGATGCTTAGGAGCAATCTGAAGACTGGTTTTCAGAAGATGAGATGTATCAATAGATGATAATATAGCCTTGTTAAAAAATCATAAGAGTTTGGACTATTATTCACTGAACAACCTGCCAAACACTCTAAAGAACATCTCTATTAACCATTGAGAAAAATACTACCACATCTTCCAGATCATGCTGCAAGTAGCAGCCTATACTATTTTCAGAACTTCTTTTTGACATGACTCATTCAAAGCTGACAAATGTGGGTGTCTCTTAGCAAATAGGTTGCAGTAATTTTCATAAATGAGGTTGTGTGGGCAGTGGCTGAGCTGGAGACTGATCATGTGTGGGACTAGAGCAAGTCCAGCCCTGAGGACATGGAGTGCCTGCGGTAAGCCAGGCAAACAAGTCATTCCAGCCCAAGAAGATGGGGCACCTAAGGTGAGCAAGGTGAACACACGGTTAGGCAGAGGAGTTTCACTTAACATCAACCTGCCAAGTGCATGAACAAGTGCACTGCAGCCATTGGGCAGTTGGTTTTCTCCCACAAGTAGTATGGATCCACCTGATCTCAGCTTTTTGCATTCTAACTCATCTTTGTTTCTTCATCCTCCAACATCCTCCCCTTGGAAAATTCAAAAGTAGTGCTGGGTATCATAATTTGGCACCTGAACAGGGATCTAGGGTACAAGGAACTCATTATATAGCAGGTGAGAGGACACTTCTACTTATGCACACAAAAGGGAGAGAGATGCATTTATATCATCAATAATGATCTCCTTGATATAATCAATATTGATCCCATCATCTGGTAGAAAACATGGGACAAACAGGTTCCCAAGAGAAACAGATTTTACAGAAACAGATGTTATACTTGCTGTATCATTGATTCCCATATTTGCCTTTTCTTTGTAGGCCTTGATCGGAGACTATCTTTTTGACTATATGCTTCTTGAGATAAGCTCAGGGTATTTAGGTAGGAGCACTATGTTAAAACTAAGCTCTGAGAAAAAGAATAGTGGAGCAGCATCACCCCTCCCCTCCATAGAGCTTGAGTACTTCAACCTCTAGCTTTGTTAAATCAGATAAGGAAAGAGTTATAGGGGGTAAAGAAGATCTTTCATCACTAGATGAGTGTTTCACTATGACTTCCTTCCATTTCACAGCCACCCAACATAAAATTGATAGCCTTAACTGTGCCACAGTTGCTACTTCCATTTTCTCAGTTCAGAAAAATTTTTCTGTGTGAGGCTGAGACTTCCACCATTCAGAGAGTAGTGTCATTCTTTTTCTCTCCCTTGAAATTGGTAATGAGAGCAGCCAGGGGGCAGGAAAATCACTGGTGAGTTTTCAACATGTCTACCATATTGTTGAAGTGCAAGATCCCAATAATCTAGAGCAAGTTATACAGCTTCATGAAGCTGTATCCTTTAAGATCTTAAAAGAACTAAAACAAACAACTGCTACCTATAGCTCCACATCTCCTTTTATCTTGAGTTTTATAGAGTTTATAGGACCATAGGTTATGACCCCCTATATTTATTGTGGAAGGGATTTTTTTTTAATTGTGCATGGATCAAACTGCTCACAATGCTGTGTACAATGCAGACATTATCAAAGATGTTAGCCAGAGAAGGTGCCTTTGCTGCCACAAATAATCAACTTTTGAATTGCAAGCATATGAACAAATTAAAACAGCTGCCGCAGGGCTTTAAGGGAACTTCCTTCAAAGGATCAGATATCCCTTGTACTGACCTCCATTCACCAGAGTCCTGATGTACAGTTTCAAGATTTTGTGGTGTATTTATTGCTGGCTAGTTGGAGGATTAGCAACAACACAGAGGCTGGAAAGACAATGTTCAACAATTGGCCTTTGAAAATGTAAGTAAATGGTTAAAGAGGGTTTATGAGCCCACAAAATATGGGCTATGCTGTCCATGATCATTTAGATTTGTGCAGACATTGGTCCCTCATGTGTAAAACGTGCTGCCTTGGCAGTGGCTGTCACTCAGGCTATTCATCCACAGCCTAAAGAAAAGGAAAAAGAACAAAGTCAATGGTTTCAGCTATGGAGGGTAAGGGTCATTTTGCCCAACGTTTCTTGGCTGCACATGTAGGAGTAGCACAGCCACTAACTGATCCTTCAACAAAAACTTCTAGTATCTGCAAAGTACAGATGATGGGCCAGGGAGATAATTCAGTGGGATAAGTGCTTGCCTGGCAAGTGCAAGGTCCTGAGTTTGATCCCTGATACCACCAAGACAAACAAACAAAAACAAAGTACAGATGATGATATAATTGGGCTAATAAGTGTAGATCCCAGACTGGTGTGAAGGGATGACCTCTTCTGGGAATTTTCCAAATAATAGGTGTACTTCCTCTAATTACTCTCCAGCCTTACCCTCCACCACCAAGCATGTTTTTGACTTCTAGCATAAAAGACAGTGGCAGCTTGGACCTCCGTCTCTCCTTCATTTATACTAACTTCTGAAAGAGGGCCCCAACCTATTCCTACTGTAGCCTATGGACCTTTGCCCCAGGGAGCAGTGAGATTCCTGGCAGGCTGCAATAGTCTCACTTTAAAAAGGACTCTAGGGTTGGGGAGATAGCTAGGCTGGCATAAGTGCTTGCCTGGCAGGAATAAGGTCTCAAGTTCAAGATAAAGTTAAAGTGTGACCTGTATTAATTAAAATTAATCACTTGCTATCTATCAAGTTTAGTTAAGTCTCTTCTAGATTTACATTGGAACCATGCATAGCACCTCTCAGTTCTCCTGTCACGGTTAGCTATCTGGATGCTTCTTGCCCATTTCTTACCAAATTTCATTCTGTGAAAGCTTGGGAAATGTCTCCAGTGACTGGTGACTTACCTTATGCATACTACACAGGCACTGATAGCCTATATCTGTGTGATCTTCTAATTTCTAACTCCATTTGATGTTAGATTAGTTTTCTTTTGACCATATAGTAATTGTGGGATGAATTTCTCTTGTCGCACTTATCATTTAAAAGCCTTTAAGACTTATTTGAGCAATTTGTCATGAATTTCTATTTTGCCCTTGATTTTTGAAAGCCTTTCTTCCCATCATTCATTTGTACTGCTTATGAATTCTATAGAATTCTTTATCTGTGAGATTTCTTTTTGACACCTTCTTATGGAGTCCATATCTTTGACAAATCTTCATTCATGTTTTGAACCATTTTGGTCATTGGTACCAAAGTTTTGTTTTCACCACATCCATCTTGGTCAGTTTGTATGCTATTCCACTTTTTTTTTGGCGGGGGGTTGGGAGTCTATGTACTCTTTGAAATGACTGAATTTGTTTCTTCTTTAAATCATTTAATATAATTGTCTATCTTTTTTTTTCTTTCCTTTCTATCAGTGCCCCTTTGGATATGCTTTGGGAGAGTTGGAAGTCTTTGTCCCATTTCTTCGTGTTCCTATTTTGGGGAATACTGAGGTTTGAGATCAAACTGAGTGAAAATAGTTCGCTGCTGATATATGAATTTAATTAGATTTTGTTTTAGTGATGTGTTGTTGGTTTTATTTTCCCAATGGTATCTTTTATTCTTTCAACACATTAAATATAATTGGGTTGAACACTGTTACTGTTTTAGTGGGTGAGAATTTCTACTGGTATTAACAGTGTCAATAGAATGAAGGAAACATCAAGCTTAAACATTATTTTTTAAAAATAATCTCACCATTCTGGCAACACCTCTTACATATTACATTGCATTGCTCTTTGTAATTTTTCTGGTTTGTGGAGGGTGTTGGGAAGTGGAGAGGATGAGGGAAGGGATTATGTCAATGGGAAAAAAGAAGGTAAAAGAAATATCAATAGGTTAAAAAAGTAGATGAGATGTTGAACTAGGATAAAGAGCTAGTGTTGGAGTTTAAGAGACTATTCAGGTGGCAGGAGAATATATGCAGATGAATGAAAATGTACTGGTGATTGAAGGAGGCTGTTAGATTATTGATGTCTTTTAATGTGTTTGTATATAATTGTGTTTGAATCCATTAAAATCAGTTTAGAGACTACCCAGGCAGGCCCTTAAATGATGCTGCTTAAATCATAGCACTGTTTCATTCGTCTACTCTAGTGCACTTATCCCGTCACCTGTTATATTTGTGAGCAGAGAGATGGAGAGTAGGAGAGGGAAGGCCTGGAGGCAAGACAAAGAGGAATAAAGAAGCACAAAGAATAAGGTGGGGGCAGCGTCAAAAGAGAATCAGGAAGAAACCCTAAAAGACAAACCAGGTCAACGAGAAAACCCTTGAAGTTCAAGGTGTAACAATCAACCAATTCTAATGAATAACCAAAAGAAACAAGTGAGATAATGCAGTGAAGATAATGAAAAGAAATACTCAACCAGGGCTACCCAAATCCCACAAAATAGCAGTGCTACAATAAATAGAATTACCAAAATAATTTTAGAAATAAAAATGAAATCCTTCACACAGTTCCTATAGCATTAACCCAGAACTTCTGCATAGCTGCCTCTACCTTGGCATTACTCTCAGCTGTCCCCTGTGTTCCACACAATTGTTTGCCTGAATACTTGAGGGGTACTGCTCCTTTCTAGTATGTGTTCTCAGTTTGAGGCAGGATGTGCTCCCCTGTAGACTTCCATGCATCTGATTATCTTCATCGATTTTCAGGGGTATTATGGATATTACCTTGCCTTTCCTCCACAGGTTTTTCTTATTTGTTGTATGGCAACAAAACAAAATAAATCAAAACACTAGCTCAGGTGTTGGTTCCACCTCTGACTGCAAATGTCTGCTGGAGTCCTGCACACAGAAACAGAGGAAGGACACTCACTCTATCCTGGCGACAAGTTTCATAGTGACTCTGCTGTGCACAATTGTCTTGGAACCAGTTATTCCTTGTTTTTGCTCTTCTCAGAAGTTGGTGGGGCCCTCTGTCATGGCAACCCACTGACAGTCATTGTTCTTGTGCTGAATAGTCCATTTACAGCATTTCCACTGTTGTGGTCGGAAAAGGTGATGGAAATAATATATTATATGTCATATATTTTAATATAATAATATCAGTAATATCATCATCATCATTTGTTTTGGAGCAGTCCTTTCTCCCCTGGGTCCTGTGCTGTGGAACTGGAGCGCCACCTGTTGGCCCTGAAGATGACCATGTGGGTATGTGGCAGTTATTGTCTACTGTGCTCTGTTTCAGCTTCTTTGAATCTGAAACGTCTCATTTTGCCTTACCCAGGGGGAAGGATAGCACAACTATGAGTCTATCCATTTTTCTAGGCTGTCACCGAGGTGCTGATTCACTCCCTCTCTTTTCTTTTCCCAAGATAGCAGGTTTTCTGGTTCTGGGGTGAGTTACTGTGGCTCAGAAGTGATCTAGGTTTCCCTCATGCATCATTGAAATGCTAGTTTTTAGTAGAGCTAGATTATTTTATTTTTCATTTGTCCTCCCACACCAGACCTTATTTTTCACCCCCACTTAAAGACAATTGCTTTTCTTTGGCACTGATTGAGAGGCATTCATCTTATGTATTGTCCCCTACTTAGCCATCATGGATTGTTCACTAGTGACTTTTTTAGTCAGATCTATAGTAAGAATCAGAAACAAACCAAAGAGCCAAAAACGTGGGTGAACTTCAAGCTTGCCAAAAAGGAAGTATGTATAAAGTCTCAACTACAGATGCCCTTGCTGAAAAGACCAGCACCATTAAAAAGCATGCAAGTCATTAAGAAAGTGCTGGAGGGCATTTGAAAAAGTGGTCACATGCTGCCAAATATAGGTTAAGTATATAAAGAGGCAAATTCCTTTGAAAGACTTTGCTTTGAGAAGGGAGCCTCAGTGTGCCCTGCTCACTTATAGCAGCCATTGAGACACTTAGAAGTCACTGCAGCCATTGGCCAAGGGGACCCAGTTACTGCTTGAACTAGTGGAAGACCCTGACATCTTCTACATGTTGCTGGTTTTACAGGCACTGAGAATGAAAGAATTATACAGTTGTGCAGGCTCCTATCCAGATTTTGATGGAAAGGCCTGAAAGCTAGGCATTGTGTTCCAGAGTGGACTATGGGAATAAAAGCAAAGGGCCAGTGGACACTCTAAGAAATTGAGATAAGAGAAGTGTGGACATCAACCATGAAAAGCCACAGACAGAGAGAAGCCAGACAAAGAAAAGGGCACATAGGTTGCAACTAGCAAGACCATAGGTGTGAGGTTGCTCACGTTCTTTGGAGTTCACACGTCAACACTTCCTGCCCTAGGTGCTTACCATGGTGCGATGGTGCCACAGGGTTTAGTGTTTGTCCTTCTGGGGATTTGTCTTGCTTTCATCAAATTCCTTTCTATTCTCCTATTCTTTCCTTTTTGATTGGGAATGTGTGCAACTGTATGTCAGGAGAATTTGACATTCTTTTAAATTTTACAAAAAACTCAAAGAGATTTTGGATTTCAACTGTTTGAGAAATATTAGAACTACTAAGACTTGTAATTACTAGAGATGGATCAAATGAACTTTGCAAAATGAGATGGGTGTAAGCCTTTTGTTTTCTTTTTTGGTCTTTAAAAAATATTTAGTACAGGGTCTACAGGGTCTCACTGCACAGATCAGACTTGTAGTGATCCTCCTGTTTTCAGCCTCCCAAGTGCTGGGATTACAGGCGCATTCCACCAGGCCCAGTGGTGCAAGCTTTTTGGTGGCCAGGGCCAGAATACTATGGTTTAGATCTAAAATATCCCCCCAAAATCTCATATGCTCTGAGGTCCAGCTTTTAGAAGATGATTTTCAAACATAGGGGTGATTACTCTTCTTTTCTTAAAATTAGTTTTATTGAGAAAGAAACAGCACTTAAACAGTTTCAAAACAGGTTAGCAGGACAGTTACAATAATTAATACATTGCATATTGTTGTCT
>NDGM011232564.1:2543-20792 GCA_002564305.1 Octomys mimax | reverse complement strand
TCCCCTACAGCTCAACATAACAGCATGGCTTTACTTCTTATACTTAGTTTTTATACTCTTCTGTTGGATGGTTAAGACCAAGATAAAGCAATATAAAATGTTCTTTCTGGCCTCATTTTTTTGCTTTTTGAGATTTATGAATAAAACTAGTATTTCTTTGAAAACTATATTTTTGGAAAGTAAACTCTTGGTAGGCAAGAGGCTTACTGATAGGTTAGGTAGAAATAATCAGATTCTCAAGTTCCCCGTCTTCTGTCTTTCACTTCATTACAAGGCTGTTCTCCAAAACAAATTCTTTCAATCTGAGACCACGTTGGAGGAAGAGCCTTCAGTGTAGATATAAATGGCTCAAGGCTTCAGAATAGAAATGACCAACATTGGAAGAAAGAAACTGTGGTAACTCCTATGGCAGCACCTGCGCATGGGGATAATTACCCTCCCAAAATGAAACCTTTTAATGCATAGTTACATGTCTAATGATTTGAATTCATAGAATAAGTACATCACAGAATGCCTTCACAAGCAATTCCAAAACACAAGTATGTTATTTGTGGGACTGTATTTGTCATTTGCCATACTTGTCCCACAAGATGATGAGAGTCATGCAGTCACTAACAGAGGTTAACCAGGCTGGCATCATGTTATCTACTTGGAACATAGGTAATCTGACTTCATGAAAAGAGACAAGAGGCTTTAGAATAAAAATTTGGTTACCTCTGTCTGAAAGTGTCATACAGAACCTCAACAAAAATGGAATTTTGCTGTAATCATCATATACATCTGTCCAAATTGCTAGGGCTATGGAAGCAAATATTCTTTTTGCATAGAAAGGGAAAAAACAATATGAAAAGACAAGGACAGTGTCCTTCAGAAATTTCCCTGCACGGTATTGACTCCTGTTGAAGCAATATTAATTGAGAGTATGTATTATTGACCAATTAAATAGATTCAAGAGCCCAAACGTAATTAATTTCTGCAAAATTAAAATTATGATGTCTCACAAAAGTGACTTGTGAGGTGCAAAAGGAAGGGCCATACAATGACAGCAATGTATAACTGTATATGTGGAAAAGAAGGAAACGGAAGTCCCATTTCATGTAAATGCAGCTCACTTTTTATCAAGGGCACTTAATGGAAAAAGAAATTCAGGTTCGTTGTAAAAATAAAGATAATTAGCTTTTAGGATTTGGGAAGGAGAAAAGGTCTTAAAGGAAAATAGATAACTATTAAGATCAACAGATTTGTGCCTTCATTACCTTAAATTTTTTTTAAACGACACTACATGAAATCAATATAAATTTGAATCCACTTTCAAGCACTAATGAGGGAATAAAAGAATGTAGTGTAATATTTATAAAATGGATTATTTCCATAGACAAATTAAATAACCCTTAATATAATTCACCAAGGGATCACTTTTAGCAATGTCACATTAAGTAAAGAAAAATATTCTAAGTAACTAGATAGAGCATTCTGTCCTTTAGATAAGGTAATAAATTGCAATGTAATGAAAATACTGAAGGAATGTATATATAAAGGCAATGAAACTATATTAAAGCACAGACAAGAAAATGACAAACTTGTAATTTAATATTATATAATTCCTTTACAATACATATGTCCTTATTGGAAATAGCTAATAAGCGTAATTAGATGACGTTATAGGTAATGCAATATAGAATCTTGATGCATAACTTCAGTAAGGTTCAGAGTTATGTATAGTTTGATAAAATCTTTTGCATAAACAGAGAACAGGGACTAATTTAACAATTCCCTTATTAAAAGAATTACTTGACCATCCACTCCAAATAAACTGGCCATAAACAGAGCTCTATAAAGGATTAGAAATAATTCTTCAAAATCTTAAGTATTTCTCTTCTCTAAGGACCTTTCTCCCCTCCCATCTCTCTACTACACACACAGTTAAATAACTATTTAGCCACATGAATTCCAAATGTTAATGCAATTATTCAGTAAATTATTCTAAATGCAGCTTCTCCCTGTATCACACAGGAATGGCAACACTGTCACTATATAGTACCAGCAAAGGAAAGCATTAAAGTACTAAGTTTTCTGGCTATAATGCTTACTATCACTGTTACATGAAAGTTGAAAAGGAATGAATTTCACTTTGCTTAAAGCAATTTTGGACTATGATGGGATACTCTGGTGAAGTAGAGTGGAGTCTGGGGTGGAGGCTATTATTTTTTCTAAGTTATTAAAAATGTTCTGTAATGGAAACATTACAAAATAGAGCTATTTGGTGTTGCTTATGTCACTAAAATTAGGACCACTTGATGGAAATGTCTAGAAGAAAAAAGAGATAAGAGTTGAAAATAATTTTCTAGTTCAGGAGCTGTCCTAATGTAGAGACTCTCTCTGTGTTTCTCTGAGTCTCTCTCTCCTTGCTGTCCTCTTAATACTGTAGATCCTACCCAAGGTCATGAGAATATGCTAAGCCAGCACTCTATCACAGAACTCTATGTCACATACAAATGTCACAACAAAAGTGGGACAGTTAAATTTAGATTCACAACATGTTTTATAGCAAATAATCAAAAGTCTCCTTTCATATATAATGTGGGACAATAGAGAACAAAATGAAGATATGAAAATTCACAGCATGCCATCGCCTCAGGTAGACCATGAGCTCTTTGCACTGGTGTGGACTCTGTTCATTTCTTGTGAATTATATAACCTAAAAGTACATACTAAGGGGCTTAGAAGAAAAAACCCTATTTTTTCAAAATTCTGAAACCCAGATATCCTGTTTCTAGGGATGATATCAAGATATTGGTAGGGTTTCTTCATTACCTCTAAACAGGAATTTACTCCTTGGATCTAGTAGTTGCTGATGCTTTTGACTCCTGGCCACAAGGTTCTGTTCATTGCCTCCTTGATCATTTTCTTTCTCCCATAGTGTCTTTAAATCTTCCTCAGCCTTTCATATAGGAAGACATTTATTATGGCACTTAGGGCCCAACTGGATAATCCGTGGTATTCTCACTGTCTGAAAACCATTAAAACACCTCATCTGGAAGGTTTTTTTTTTTCCTCAGAAGTAATAGGTAGATTCCATGTGTCAGTGTGTGGTGCGGGGCTGGAGATGCCTTGTCTTTGTAAGTTGATTTGATCCTATCTGTTTTAACTGGAATAGCCACACTGTGAGAATGTAAGGTTCCTTGTGCATTTTTCACACGTCATCATCATTTTGACATACTTCAGGTACAGTTTTACAACAAGTTAATGATTCCCATTTAAGTCAATAAACATGGTGATTAGCACAACTGAAACTAGCCATATTTAACTTTAAGTATGATGATGTATTCATTAATTTAATTAATTGACAAAATTTCAAATTCCTTGATCCTAGCTGGGAGCAGGAGCACCTGAGGAAAGATGAGGCAAGAGGACAGGACGTTAAGAGTCCTGTTTGGGCAACTTAGCAAGACTCTGACACAAAATAAAAAATAAAAAGGGCCAAGCATGTGGCTCACAGGTTCAGCACCACTGAGGATAACTCCAGTACTAAGAAAAAAAAAAAGAAAAGAAAAATTATCTATCTTTCCTCTGTGTGAACATGCTAAGCTCATAGTTACTAAATGGAAATTTTTTTTAATTTTATTAAAAAATAAATTTTCAACACAAAATAATAAGAGAATAACAATAAGATAATAGCAATGTTAATACACTATGTATCAATATCTTCAAAATAAAGTCCAAGAGACAGACAAGATCTCTGCAAAGAAGAAACAAACAGGCAATAACAGAAAAAATTCTTTTCAGCAAATTAAGGTAAACCAGTAATAAAAATGAAACAAATTAGCATAGATATTGAAATATTTTTGAAGCAACAGGATAGTTAATTTGGGGGGGTATTTGAACTTCTCCCTTTCTCCTATTTATTGGTCTTCCATTTTGCTCTTTTATTTTATGTTATTCATTTTAATGAGAAAAAATAAAATATCAATAAAACACTTTCAAAACAGGGTAGTAGGACAGTTACAATAATTGATATATTGTATATTATTGTCTTGGTAGCAGTTATTCAGCAGACAAGATGCAGGCATGGTATCTTGTCTAAACAATATTGGTACAAACTTTTCTTCTCAATGAATGAACTAAGAGAAAACAGCTGTATCCTAACTACCCTACCAGCTGTATCCTTATCTATCTTATCCATCCTATCTTGTATGTGTTTGTGCATATATATATATATATATATATATATATATATATATATATATAACAAAATGGCTCTTTATTTATATCTCCCTTTTTTATTTTGTTTTGTCAGAGACGCGTATTCCACTGCAGTTAGAGAAGCTGCATGTAGAGAAGTCATTAAAAGACCTTTTCATACTTGATGCCAGACAAAAGATTGTAGGTTCCTGAATTCTGCACACTGACCCAGTATAGTCCAATAGTCCATAATAGTAGGGAATTATCAGGACAACTAGCAATTGTCAGAAGTTTCTGGCTTGGGCTTTTTACAGCTCAGCATATTAATATAGCTTTACTTTTTATACCTCATGGTTATACTTTACTGCTGGATGGTTAAGAACAAGTTAAAGCAAGATCTATATAACTAAAAACATAACTTTTGTTAACTGACAAGATCATTCAAATCTCCTCAGGATTTACCCTGAAATCATGTACACCACCTTGTAGATCTTTTGTCAGCGTCAGCCATCTGAATGAGTCATGGCCATTGCTTGACCAATTTGCTCTCTGTGAAAGCCTGAGAGAAATTTTTCTCTCTAGGTAACTCTCTTTAGGCACACTATACATCGTCAATCTTTTTCTTGTGTGGCCCTATAATTTCCTTGATCAGAAAATTTGGGACACTACTCAGTTACAGGCTGTCACAGCAGAGGTTCTCTTATGTCTTGAGTCCTCCCTGACCTTGAAGGGCTAGAGCCCAAATATCGGCTATCCCTTTAGTCCATTGATGTCTCTTATCTTTGGTCTGCGAACTTTCATTGTTAAACATCCAGAAACGAAGCAAAATTATATTACCCTGTAATAGAGGCCGTTAAGCTTAACATGACTATCTGACTGAATATCAAACACCTTAGACATAAAATGGAAATGTCATTTTCTAACCATGGATATTCTAAAATTTAAATCCCTATATCATGTTAAAAAAATTACATATTTTTTACATAGAAATTTAGAAATCAAACCATATACAACATGGTAGCAGGACAATCCTATGACATTTTGTTTTTCTTGTGTCTCATTTAGTTTTAATACCTTTTTTCTTTAAAAACATTTACTTTAAAGAAAGCATAGAAATAATTGATATGACATTAGAAGCAGGACACAGTTAGAAGACCAAAATGATGGGTATTTTAAGCTTGGTGTTGGTATTACACATTGCAGTCAGCAATGTAGTTGCTTACTTCACAGATATCAGCCTATAGAGTTAGTCAGGGTGAGAGCTCTACCCTTTAACTGCTATTTTCAAAAACCTGATGGAAATTCCTAGGACCATTAATTTAACCATCTTCTCTATATAAATGTATGGTTTTGCCCCTACTATATTTGCTAACTTTTTTCCTTTCTCTCGCTTCATTGTTTACTCCTTAAATTCTCTTTCCATTTAACTGTGTTATACCTTGCAATTTTTATTTCTTCTTTTGACTTCTTACACAAAGGAGACACTATGATATTTACACATGTGTGTCTGGTTTAGTTCACTTATGAGTATCTCCTCAAGTTGCATCCACTTAGGTACAAAGGCTTTGAGTTTGTTTTTCTTTATAGCTGAGTAATACTTCATTGTATAAAAACTACACATGTTTTTCATCCGTTCCTCAGGTGATGGGTATTTTGGTTGTTTCCAAGATTTGGCTGTCACAAATTGTGCTGCTATACACATTAACACACATATATCACTATGATACAATGTTTTCAGTTCTTTTGGGAAAATTCACAGAAGAGGGATACCTGGACTGAAAGGGATTCACAGTCCTACATTTTTTTTTTTAGGAAATCCTCACTGATTTTTATAATGGTTGCACTAGTCTACAGTCCTTGAGCGAAAATTTTATTTTCTTCTAAGTGAATATGTTTCTCATGCCTCAAATGTCTGAGTTTTACTAATGTTTGATGACGTTGTCCATCTTAGGTAAATGTTGACTACACTTATATAACTACTCTTCCGACATCAGGCTTGAGATTGTGGGTGAATTTCTGAGTCTTCCATTTTGCTTCTAAAATGTGCAAAAAAGGAGCTTTTTTATTTTTGGATTTAGTACAAGGTCTGAAGGGTTTCACTACCTAGTTCTGACTACTGGTGATCCTCCTGTTTCAGGCTACCAAGCACTGGGATTAGAGGCATGCATCACCATGCCCACTCTCAGTGGCTGTCTCAGCACACCCCAAGGATGGGGCCTGCACTGCATGCATTTGGATCAAATCCCAGCCATTGCACTCTGCCTAATCGCTTTAGTACACTGATCTATCTGGCTGGTCCTTTTTTTTTTTTTCTTTTCTTTTCACTTTCTTTTTTTCTTTTTTAAAAATCCTTTTCTTCACCAGACAGGTGAATTGCAGCCATTCTCAGGTCTGGCTGCTTTCTTTCTTTTCTTTTCTTTCTTTTTTTTTGAGGAACCTGGGATTGAACTCAGGCCCTTGCACTTGCCACAGAAGCGTTTATTCCACTGAGCCATCTCCCTGGTCCCAAGTAATACTTTTTTTGGTATTAGGGATTGAACTCAGGACCTTGCGCTTGTCGGGTAGGTGCTTATGCCACTGAGCTACATCCCTGGCCCTCTGGCTGCTTTCTTGACTATTGTTACTCTAGATTTCCTGGTCAGTTATTCTGTTCATAACCATTTTCATGTGCGTCTCTAAAAATACAGGCCAGAAACAAGATTTTTTTTTTTTTCTGAAGATAAGAATTTTTCATTCTTTATGTTGAACATCCTAAAGCACAGATCTGTCTGCCTTATGTTTATTGAAGGTTTCTATGGTAACTTTAGATAGAGGATAACCTCATACCATAGACTACACAAAGTCCATAAGCGTTATGTATTTTGGAAAGGATAATGATGTTTATGTATCTATTTATGACTTATAGTATGAAGAAAGGGTCAGAAAACTAACTAGGATAAAACTTCTTGTGAATTGGCCCATTTCCAGTATTTGTAGATTCTTCAGATTAAGTATAGTCTACATATTTATTTATTTATTCGGGTTGTTTGTACAGGGTCTCGCTATGCAGCTTGGACTCATAGTGATCCCCCTGCTCTCTGATTCCCTAGTGCTGGGATTACAGGAGTGCACCACCATGCCCATGAGCCACCATGCCCAGACTGCATCTACTGCTCAGCATGCCCAGGGGCAGGGCCGGCGTGGCATGCAGTGTCAGGGATCGCTCCCTGGCCCCCGTGTTTACCTCAGCAAGCACTTAGTCTGCTGAGCTATCTCGCTGGCCCTTATATTTTTAAATAGTCAGAAAAATAAAATAAAAAGAAAAATATTTTATGGCATCAATACATATATGCATTTCAAACTGTAGTGTGTATAACTGTAAATTACTCATTCACAGACACATTTACATAGTCCCTATAACTTTGCTTTAATCAATTTTTTTTTTTTTTGGATTTTTAAATTTTATTTTGTGCAGGGTCTGACTATGCAGCTCAAACTTGTAGTGATCCTCCTGTTTCCATTGGGATTGCATGCACACCATCATGCCTGGATTCAGTTGCTGACTCAGCACTCCCAGGGGCAGGGTTGGTATGGCATGCGGTGCCAGGGAACCCCGGCCCCTGCACTTGCCTAAAAAGCTGCTTTGTCTGCTAAGCTATCTCTCTGGGCCTTTAATTAAATTATTTAGGTGTGAATCATATGTTTTCTTCCTTTGTCTCTTTCTCTCTCTGTTTTTTTCTTTTTGGAACAAAAAACTGAACATAGGACCTTGCACATGCCAGGCAGGTGCTGTGCTACTGTTTGATTACGACCAAATTTTGAGCTTTTTCATTATGTATTTCCTTGTTCTTAGGGTAAAAAAACATGCAGAAAAGTAATATACAGTAGAATAAAAATGTAATATAATATAAAATACATTTTACATTTAAGCTAATCTAATTAAACAATATACTTTAAGGAATCTTACACACATTTAAAGCTTTGAACACTATGAAACTATGTGAAAACAATAGGCTAACACTCAAAATTAACCTCATGGAAGAATGATTTATTATCACATACTTTATTAGCTCATAAAATTGTCAATTATTTTTTTCTTTAAATTTTCATTTATGTTTACAATATATAATAGAGACATTTACTTTTGACCATGTATATATGTGTGTAACACATCTTTATAATTTTCAATCCTCTTTCCCCTTATACTCTACCCTCTCTCCTTCCCTCTCTCTAAAGTACCTGCTTTCTTATGTCCTATTACGTCTTCTTTTTCTCATTTATTTATTTTATTAGGTCTTTCACAGGAGGGAAATTGTGCAGGATTTAACATTCTGTGCCGACCTCTTTCACTTCACATTATAGTCTCAAGTCTCATCCACTTCCCTGAAAATGATATGATTCTATCATTCTTTATAGCTGAAAAATAAGTCTCACTCTCTTTGTCCACTGCTGAGCACGAAGAGTGTTTTCAACTTTTGCTACTTTGAACTGTGCTGCTCTATAGAGGAATTTTCACATATCGGTGTAGTGCGATGTCCTCTTAAGGATGTCCCCAGGAGAAGTGTAGCTTAGTGAAAGAGAATTTTTATTTTTCATTTTATTGAGAATTTCAATACTAGTTTTCATAGTGCTTGTACCACTTGACTAGTCCTACCCACAGTGTAGAATAGTGCGTGCTTATCCACACCCTCTCTAGCATTTGTCTTTTGCGTTCTATGTGATGGCCATTCTAACTGTGTTTTGGTGGAATATTAGAATGTGTTTGATCTGTGTAAAATACAAAGTATTTTACATTTTGTACTTTAGGGAAGGGTTTATAGCGTGTTCAGGGTCTCACTAATAGATCGGACTTATAGTGATCCTCCTGTTTACAGCCTCCCAAGAGCTGGGTTACAGGTGTGCACCACCATACCCAGTCTTAATTGCTGTCTCAGCACTCCTTGGTGGCAGGCAGGCACGGCAGGCCCAGGGATTGAACCCCTAGCCCCTGAGCCTGCTTGCAGGTGCTTTAATCTGCTGAGCTATTTGGATGGCCCTTGATCTGTATTTTTAATGGCTAGATGATAAAGTTTTCACATATTCAATGCTCATTCATCATTCTTTCGAGAATACATATTTAATTTATGCATTTGCCTACTATTTTGATTGAGTTATTTTGTTTGGCGGATGTTACTTATTTTGATTTCTTTGTGTATGCTAGATATTAACACTAAATCAGAAATGTAGCTGAAAAATTTTCCCCATTCTAAAGTATGTCTCTATCTGACCCTGCTCCATATCTCTTGGGTGTAGTCCCAAAACAAAGACGTCAAACAATAACGATATATGCCTAATATAGCAGCACAATTGACAATAATTAAGCTCTGACTTACATGCTCATCAATGGAAAGATGAGGTAAGTTGCTCCTTCGCTCCACTGATTGTTACTTGCCGTGTGGTCTACAAGTTATAAGTAAATCAAGTGTTAGCTGGGTGTTGCAGTGCATGACTACAATGCTAGCACCAGGGAAACTGAAGCAGAAGAATCATTCAAGTTCAAGGACAGCACAGGCCACATGCTGAGACTGTCTTAAAACCACATTAAGTCACTACCATCAAAAACAAAACAGGAGTAATTATGACAAAATATACTTTTGCTTTTATAGAAAACATTGCTTATTCCTTGCATGCCTATGTGTGCTGCAAACTTTTGCTTTTAAATGTAGAGATGAATAATTGAAATTAGTAATATGTAAATTTTTCCCTCCTAAATTTTTGGCTGCTACACAAAGTCTTTTGTTTTCAACAATATCTTTCCTGTCATACATTAGCCAAAAGTTATCTATGCGCCCAAAAAGGTATGTCTTCTTTCTCATTACTGTATGGATGGATGGTTGTAGATGAAGAAAATTCTGATGCTTCTTCAAGGTAGAAAAAGATTAAGGGCAAAAGCAATTGAGACATCACATTACAACACAGAAAGATACTGCAGCCACAAGAGTTAGACATTGTTAAAAATAAATAAACTAAATCTTAGTAAGATATTACATTTATTTTGAATTCTTATAACCATTTAGTTTTTTAATAAACTCAGGAGAAAGTTCAATCTGTATATGATCATACTAAAATAAGGTAATAAACAACATGTATTATTCTATTGCTTGCATTCAGTATGAGGATGGTTAGGTAATTCACATCAGAGCAATTTATTTAGAGGTTTCTTAAAATTAAAACTTTGTGAATACATTTGACAAAAACTTAGTTTGAGCATTGCAGAGTCATACCTGGATGAAATGATAAAAAACTGTGTATGATGGAAATACTCATATCATTATTGTTCATTCTTCAATGAATTGGCTAACAAGTATAATGATCTTACTACACTAAATCCATAATCAAATTAAATCCTCAAGAAAAGATTATAAGACCCCAATCCCTTTAACTAATTCCTAAGGATTGCTAATACAATTCAAACTGGTTTCCTCTATATGACTATCAGTGTGGATATTAATCTCTTAATAGCATCAAAATAATGATAATGCATTCTGGGAAATGCCTTGTTAGGCAATTCTGTCTTTGTATGACTATCGTACAGTATACTTACAGAACTCTTGGTGGTATAGTCTAGGCCAGTGGTGGCAAACCTACAGCACACATGGTATTTGTTTTTCTTTTAAGACAAAAGATGTTAATGTATGATGTTTAATTTTGTTTTTATTAAAACCTCAGTATTCAGATTTAATTGTAGCATTGACACTTGAGATAATTAAATGGGACTCAAGTTATAGTTTGGGTGCCTTGGCCTAAAAGATTCCCTACTTCTGGTGAGGCTGCATCACATGGCCTATTATTCCTTGGTGGCAAACATACACCACACTCTTCTGTGAAGAAAATATAGAAATATACACAGGATGGTAATTATTTGTGTAGCTAAATATAGAATTTCACACTTAGATTTTAAAGAAGCAGAAGTTTAATCTGCTTCATTATTTTAGGGTCTCAATTCATGGTTGGCTGGTTCTAAAGCAGAAATTGCATGGTCAAAAGGTGTGGGGGGAAAAAGGTGCTTAGAGTAAGGGAGGCAGCAAACAGAACAGTGGAACAGTGGGACAATGGGACAGTGGGACAGTGGGACAGTGGGACAGTGCCAGAGAGAGAACGTAGTTCTCAAAGTCTCAACTCAGTCACACAGCCCAACATACGCAGTCATCTCTCAATCCAACTTAGGTGGCAAATCAGGATTAATGGTCACTTGTTCATACTATATTATACATTATGTATACGTATATATGTGTATGTGTGTATTCAGTATTACATGTACACATAGTTAAATGCACATCTGATATTTTTGTCAATAGACAGTAAGATATCTTTATTTCATCAGCTATAAAGAAAAATAAGCCTAATGTTTAGGCTATTTTCAATCCAAATTGTGAATTGAGCTTCTAACTACCTAATTATTGAATCTGACTTCAAAGGCAATGGTAGTTGGGTTTCCGCAAACTTGCTATACTGTAAATATGGAGAGGGCTTTATTATTTCATACAATACATCTAAATCTCTTTCATCAACATTCATTTGAAGAAGTATTAAGCTTGTTATCTTTAATAAGTATAACCTTTTAAAATATGGCTTAGGTGTAGCTTTTTGAGAATGAATTAGCATGTGTTTTTCAGCCTCTATTTGGTAATAAAACAGTACATACAATTGCTCTATCCTTAGTTATGTCACAAACCTATTTTAATAATTTCTTTTATTGACTCTATGTCTCACTTTTTCTCCTGTTTTAAATCCATTTGCAAGAGAATTTTTTTTAAAAAAAAATCAAGGTAAGGAGAGTGAAAGGGTGACAGAAAATACAATTCAAAGCAAAACTGAATTTATGTACTTGTTTATCTTCTTCATATAAACGATATCAATGCTTAGAGCTAAAGAAGAAATTTAGAAAGTGTTTTCCCTAATTCCTTTATTAAAACATACACACCTTTAATTATATTTTCCCAAAAAGCTGAATGTAATTATCAATATTCCTACCAATTTTACATATAAAAATCTCCTAAAGTAGTAAGTAAGCTTTTCATTAAGAAGCAGGAGCAAAATAATTTTGTGCTAGTGATAATATTGGCATTTAGATAGTTCAATGACATCAGCTTTATTTTAAAAGTAGCTACAGGAGTATGAGGTGGTCACAGAGTCAGAAAATCAGAATGAGGACTGGATTAAGAAAAATGAAAAAAAATGCTTCAAGAAGTAAACTAGTTGTCTCCTGCAGTAAACCGATAACCCTGGCCGTTCTGTGCACTCAAGAAATAAACAAGGATGTGTTTTAGTGTATCATGCTCTCCTTTAATGAAAAGTAATGGAAGGGAAAGAGTATATCCTGTTTCACATTTCATTACAATGCTCATATGTTGTACATAATGTTACTAAAGAAAATACATGATTTCTATAGTTAGTCCTTTGACAGTAGTACACACTTAACTGAGTATAGTGGTTTTGTGGTGGGGGTATGTGTGGGTGTGTGTGGGTTTTATGTCATTGAGTGTGCAATAGCACAGTATTATTGTATCTTTGTTTTTGGTGCTAGGGATTGAACTTGGGATTTGACAGGAAGCACTTGTGCCACTGAGCTATCTCCCTGGCACCCGAGCACATAATGGCATGAAGAAGCTTTAGCTTTGGCAGAAATCTGGACCTACCTTCTCACTAAGTTATCGCCATAGACAGATACATCCTCTGATACTTAATTTCACCAAATTAAATACCAATCACACAAGTTTTCATGAAGATTAAAAGTTGTATTAAACATATTTATTGCATTTGAGGCTCATAATTTAGTGCTTGTTAATTCCTTCTTCCTAACACCTCATAACATAATTTTCTCTTCTGCGCTCATGAAAAAGGCACTGTGCCCTCCATTTAATGCAGTCTTCAAATTTGTACTCTCAGATTCTGTTCTGATAACATGCCACATGTACTGAAGTCTTGCTTTTCCTTTCTTAGCAGGTTCACTATAGTAAAACAACCTGAAGATAAGTATTACAGTCCAAACCCACCAATTTGGAGTAACACATACCTGAGATCTCCTCCAGTTGAAACTCCACTTGAATGTCTTCCATAACATAGGCGCCCCATCCACAGTCTTTATGGTGGTGTTTGTTTGCCCTCTGCTTTTCATAGCTATCAACACCTTACCAACTCACAGGCAAGGACTCCACCTTTAGACAGCTCTAATCACCTAAGGAGGCCCAGGGCACAGCTCTTAGTGACTACATTCAACCCTTCATTCCAAAAGCACCTAAATCATTCCTTCTCTAGTCATCTCTTTTGTAAGTGAAACATAAACCTCCTTGTCTCTTAAATAAAAAGTTCCCATTTTCTTAAGCACCCACTGAGGTGCTTAAGATTATCAACTGGGCCAGTGACTACACTAAGTACTTATTCTCCCTTTCAACAATCACACCACACAGTGTTAGGAGCCATTGTTATCACAAACCATATAATACTTTAGATGAAAGATATGGATCAGAACAAAGAACATTCCGTAAATTTATCTAAATCATATAGGCAACATGGGGAAAAAGTTGGTAGTTTATCTCCATCTCCATGTACTGAGGTGTGAGACACCACGATAACACGGATATGCTCACTTCTATAAATGTTCTGTGTGGAATTTAATTCAATAAGAATTATACTCTGGGTGATGATTGAAGAGCTTGGATTTCTTCCTTCTGAACATTTTTAATAGAGATTAAAAAGCAATCTAAATTTACTTTGACTTTGTAAATTAGGCCAAGAATATTAACTTTGGGAGACAAAGCATGCAGTTCTTCTAAACCATGGTACACTCCCCTTAAAGACCAGAAAACCTTTAAAAATGCCCTTAAAATCTAACAGACTATATTTCTATAAGAATTAGGTGGAAATGGAGAATGTTTTGCGAATGGAAGATTATTTAATAATATTCAATAACAAGGAAGAAATGTCCATCTTCTTTTGAGAATGCTAGATTTAGGTCTGTGACAAGAAAAAATAAATTTATCAAATTAGAAAACACGACAAAGAGTCTTAAAAATTAAATTGAATTACTGAAAATGGCTACTGGACAGTACATCTAGGAAGCCCCCAGAGCTGGACCTACTCTTAGCAGAAAGAAGACCCCGATCAGCCACGCATGGAAGGCGCGCTTGTGCCCCACAGTTGCTATGCTCATGCTGTGCAATCTTACCCAGCCCCACTCAGCTTTCTGTGAAACGCCAGGACACATCTACTATTTCTTTTGCTGCATTAGCAGGGTCATTATAGTCTTACATTAAAGAACATACTTCACATGCTTTTCCTGTATGCAATCCTAAACTCCGCAGAAGTGTCTGCCTGACACCCCTCACAGAATCGCTTTAAAGGCCCTTCTCCCATGTACTGGATGTAATGTTTTTGCTGGAAATGAATTTAGCCATTCTAGAGAGTGTATACTTTTTATGCTACCTGAAGCCTAGGTCCTTTAGTCATATTCCCATCATGTTCTGAGGAGTAATTTGCCTTCTTGCGTGACCCACACAGCTGGGGAGAGGACAGAGTCTCCACCCCCCACACTCCGAGGGTCTACACCCCCCACACTCCCAAGCGTACTTTAGGCCTTCGAGTCTGGGAACCTCCCACAGAGTCCTGCGGCTGTCAGAGCTGCAGTACACAGAGATTGCACTCTCCACTTGCCTTTCTCCGCCGGAAAGGCTGTAGGAAGTCTGGCTCATCCACTCAAGGTTTAGTGCCTTGTCCATGCTTTCTTTTTTCTTTAAACCACTCCAATCCTGGGCTTGTGAGAGAGTAAACAGGAGGCTGAGGCAGGAGCACTGACAGGAATTTGAGGCCAGCTTGAATTACATAGTAAGTTCAAGGCCCTCCTGGACTTCATAGTGAAACTGTGTCCAAAAAAGTTACATATTGTATTAAATTATTGAAATAATTAAATCCCTCCATCCTTCTTAAAATGACTATGGAAAATCTGTTTTCTGTATTAGTATTTCATATCAGGTCATGTAAATATATATCTACCTCAGGTTACCATTCCAGTGTCACAGAATACATTTTTCCCTCATTCATTTCCTCTCTGAAATCTTTAACTCCAGATTCCACATAGTGGTGATACCCTGAACATTGTTGTTATGTTTTTCCAGACTTTTGCCTTGTTAAACCTACCAGATCAGCTCCATGAAGAAAATATGTAACTTGGCGCTTCCTTTCCATGCCTTAAGCAGCTTAAGCTGAAATGTATTGTTTTGGGAATATTCACAATTACTCTGCTTTGTTTTTCCGGTTCACTTCCCCCCACGAAAAGATGGAACCTTTGATGATTTCAATGGTTCTCTTCCTCTAATTGCACTAATTTTTGTTCAACATCTTTGAAGATTACTTGTCAGTCTGTCTGCCTGCCTGCCTGCCTCTCTGCCCCTGTATCTATGTCGGTCTCTGTCTCTCCCTCTCTCTGAGTGGTAGCAGGTTTATTCTCTCATGACAAGAGGGCCTGCAGTGCTGTGGAGATACCACTACTTTCCATTCTCCTTGACAGACCAACATAGCAGGCCCATGCTGGAAGCCTGTGCCCACGTTTTAGGTACCACGCCTATCTCTACTTTTTCTTCTGTATTCAGATAAGGATTCTTATCTTGCTCTTTTTATGTATTTCAAGACGACTCCACCCACCCCCAGCTTCTAACTTTTTCTTTTATTGCTGCTGTCTTCAATTTTCTTTTCTACTCTCCCTGAATGTTTTTCTTTTTTTTTTTTTTATAGCACTTTGTATCCAATTGTTTCTTTATGATGGAAATAGCATCTCTCTCTCCAAATGAACATAAGACTATTTTTTTTTTTTCAGTACTGGGGATCAAATTCAGCACCTTGCCCCTGCCAGACGGGTGCTTACACTGCTGAGCTATATCCCCAGTCATATATTTTTTCATACCTCTAGGAACACTTTAAATTTTTTTTTCCTGGCAAGAATCGTCTTGATCCTAGATCCCATCATCAGCACAAGATCAGTGATGCCGTGGAAATATGCATGTGGTTACTCTTTTTAAAAAATGTATTACTGGGGCTGGGGAGGTAGCTCAGTGGAATAAGCACTTCCCTGGCAAGCACAAGGGTCTGAGTTCAATCCCTGGTTCCACAAAAAAAAAAAAGAAAAGAAAAAATGTATTACTAAGGCATAATTTACTTATAGCATGATTGCCCTTTTAGTGTATATTTCTGAGAGTTTTGACAAAGGTATGTAAACTTAAAGAATTAACAAAGTCATGACCAAGAATAGCTCCAATATGTTTTCATACTCCAGCTATTATTTGCTATTGTCATGTGCCCTCCTCCTTTTTCTTCAGTCACTCTAGTAGGTATGTAATGATGTCACAGTATGGCTTTAATTTGCATTTCCCTAAAAATAATGTCATTGAACATACATTTTGCTTTTGTTATTTGATTGTATTCTTAATGAAATATGTATCCTAATATTTTTCAAATATTAAGATAAGGTTGCTTGTCTTCTGATTACAATTTTAAGAGTTCTTTAGTTAATCTTATGTATTTTAGTACAGGGTCTCACTACACAGATAAGACTCATAGTGATTCTCCTGTTTTCAGCCTCCCAAGTGCTGGGATTATAGGCACACGCCACTATATCCAGTCTCATTTGCCGGCTCAGCATGCCCTTAGTGTGGGGCCAGCACAAAGTGCAAGGGATCAAAACCCGGTCTCTGTGCCTGCCTTAAGCAGGCGCTTTAGTTTGGTGAGCTATCTGGCTGGCCCCGAGTGTTCTTTAGATAGTACTGATAAAAATTGTTTCATATATATGAAATTTGCAAGGATTGTAAACTTATGTTTTTGATATTTTAATAGTACTTCCAATATTGGAATTTTCTAAATTTTATAAATTCAGATTAACATAATTTACTTTCATTAAGGAGTTGAACTTTTGAAATGTACTTTCACTTTTTTACATATCATCTAAAATATTTCATAGTTTTAGGTCTTGTTCTGAAAAGTTTATTTTTAGCAAATATTTGTTAAAGACACTATTCTACTGTTTCTGTTTATGTATTTTGCAAGAAAATAAGAAATAAACAGTTAACTATAATTTTGGATCTGCATTTTTTGTTTCACTGACCTGTAAGTTATGTAATGATGTCACAGCGTGGCTTTAATTTGCATTTCCCTAAAAAATAACGTCATTGAACATACACTTTGCTTTTGTTATTTGATTGTCTTCTTAATGAAATATGTATCCAAATATCTTTCAAACATTAAGATAAGATTGCTTGTCTGCATTTTTTGTTTCACTGACCTATAAGGTATGTAATGCCAAAATCATACCTATTTTGTTCTCCCAACTATTAAAGCTTTAGTGTTTTTCCTGAAATCAAGTGATGTAAGTTCCCCAACTTTGATGTTGTTTTAAAATTAGTTCAACTATTTCAGTATCTTTGTGTTTTCAAACTTGCTTCCCAACATAGCTGTTACCGTAAATAGATCAGATTGGGAAAAATCAACATCTGGGCAACATTTCTAATATTGTGCTTTAAAAATAAACATAGCACACATTTTCTTTTCTTTGGTTTGTGTTTTTAATTAATAGTTTGCAATCTTTAGTAGCTATTGCCCATTTTGAATGCACATTTAAGTGCCTTCCTTAGTGTTATAGATATTTGTGTACAAACACGATTTTCAAATGTTTATTACTAATAATATAAAAATAGAATTATTTTTCTAAAAATTTCATGTTTTACCCTGATGCCTTGCTGGATTCACTTTCTAAAAATTTTGCTTGCCTTTTTAAAGATTATTTGTGTGGGCTGGGGGTGTAGCTCAGTGGTGGACCTCTTGCCTTGTGTACAGAAGTCCCTGGGCTTGAGCCCCAGCACCACACACACACACACACACACACACACACGATTCTTTGTGATTTTCATTATGTACATAATGACTTCATCAGCAGAGAAAGATTTCACAGTTCCTCCTTTCCAGTGTTTATGCCTTTTATTATTATTATTTTTAGCCCTACTGTACTTGTCTATACTCACTACTAAGATGTTGAATAAAAAGATTGATTCTTTTTTTTTTTTT
>NDGM011232561.1:2005-41893 GCA_002564305.1 Octomys mimax | reverse complement strand
CCAAAATGTTGGCTTTCTTTACAGCCCTCCTTTTTCTCTAATTTTGGTCTGCAAACCTAGGTCTTGCTACTTTCTGAAGCAGCTTTAAAGGCCTCTTTCATGAATGTCTTTTTCTGGGTGGCTCCAAGTCCTAAATAGACTCAAAACATTCATGGAAATTCTTGTCCAATAAAACCCTTATGATGGTCTTCACCTACCTTATTCACTGGGGCTGGCACTGCCTGATTCCTAGCTACCCCCCATAGTCAACATGACCATGAAAGGTGAATCTTTCAAATCGTTTCAAGACATCAAGCCATGAAAGCATGGGATAGAACAACTAAGGGTACTCATGTATTTCAAAACTGCTTCAGAAAGTGGCAAGAATGATGGGATAATTGTGTTCAAAGGGGGATTAATGACAATGTGTCTTTTATTGTCATAACTGTCTTTCAATTCAAACATTCTCCATATAATTTTGGACTGTACTTTATGTCCCCATGCCCGGGAGTCCTTAGCACCTTGATCTGAGACAGGCCAGAGCTGTCCTGAATGGGTTCTGAGCCCCAGATGCCCAGGCTGCACACACCAGGTGCCCAGCACATGCTCGACATGCATGCTGCGTGAACATGTGGAAAGGCAGATCAAAAACTTACAGTCACTGGAAGAAGTTTTTCTAAGTCCTCTTAAAAATATATCTTCAAACACATCGTCTAGTGCAAATCTCCACCATACCTGTGGCAGGCATCATATTACTCTTAAGTCTAAATCCTCTTTTCCCTTTTGCAATGCAAAAATCTTCCCTGACAGCCCACAGAACATATTCTTCTTCTAATTGTTGGTTTACCTCTCTCAAATGCCAGGAGATCTCCCCATCTCTAATCCTCACCTGCTCATTCATTAGCTATCAAGTGTGGCTTTTTGGAACAATTATATTCTGTCCCACTGTCAGCTCTCTCTGTGCAGGTAGAGGATACAGCCCAACTCCTCATGCAGGATGTAAATTATTGCTGGCATACCAGTACCTGCAGAATGATTACACCCAGTGCACAGTTAAATAATGGATGTTTAGCACAGTGCACTGTAATAAGCAAAAGATATGAAAGATCTACTGTTCTAAGTGGAATGTGCTAAAGATTTTTTTTTTAATGATAAAACCACTTTGGGGAAGACAGACTATTGAATCTCCAGAAGAGATACCCCCAGGTGTCAGCTTATTTGCAGAGCCAATTGGCACGGTTATTTCATCTATGAAATGAGGACAATCATGATAGCCTTCATGGAGTAACAGTACTGCAAGTGGAGGCTGAGCACACAGTAGGCTCTCAGGAAATGTCCATGGTGGCTGTCATCTGAGGAGTGGTTGGTCTAGCCAGTCTGGCTGCAGGATAAGGATGCTTCTTTCTACAAAAGGAGGAAGGAACAGCCAACGTCTGGTGCTCCTGTGGGCAGGTTCAGTGTCTGGCTTCCGCTGGGCAGCTGTGGACAGAAGCTGCTTTACCGCCAAGTATGACGGAAGGTTCTGGAAGGTTGGGAAGAAATGAGGTTAAGAGTAATATTTGAACACCTCTGTCTCCCTCTGAATCCTTGTAGAAATGAAGCTTGGGACCCAGAGTAGAGCTCATGTTTGGACAGATAGGGCCCCTTTCCTGAGCCCCATGCTTACAGGGTCCTTTCTATCCCTAATCATCACATAGTCAGGAGTCTAGAGGCCAAGGGGATATGTCTGCCCAGTGGCTGCAGCCTTCCTATTTGGAGCCTGAGGTAGGCAGCATGAAAACCTGACTGACTCATGAAGATGATTCTCATTAAACTGAGATCAGGGGACACATCCGTGGGGCGACCCACACAGAGGTCTCAGAGTCTGCAGTGCTGCTCTGTGCTGGGTTGTGCCTGAGGCAGCACATCATCTCTTACTAATTCCTCACCAAGAACCTGGGAGAGGGGCTAGGAGCACTCTGTCTTAGTTATATTTTTCATTGCTGAAACAAAATACTCAGAACCCAAAATTAAATGAGGAAATGTTTATAGTAGTTTACAGTTTGTAGAGGTTGCACTACACAGTTGGCTGGCTCCAAGGCAGGGTTGAGTGGCAGAGGGGCATTGCAGAAGAGAAACACTTCATAGCAGGCGGAAAGCAGAAAGGAGCAGAGTAGCTAAGAAGCAGCAAGCGACAGTAGCAGCCCTCTTCCTATCTCTTATATTCTATCTAAAGCCCTTTGAACAAATAGCACTCACATTCAACATGGGCCTTCTTATCATCCACACCTAAAACTATACTAAATCAATCAGCGGACTAATTTAGTAATCCGATACCCTTAATCCTAGTTTCACACACTCTAGATCCAGCCATCTCTGAAATGCCCCACCTATGACCACATGAGGCTTGAGGTGGGAGGGGGCATCTAGACACAAACCATATCATTCTACCGTCATGCCGACACACTTTAATCTGCTTATTAAGTTTACTTTACAGAACCTGCCACGGAGACTCAGGGGCCAAAGCATTCCCTAGAAAACATCAGAAATAGACTTTCTTAGCCCAAAGCTGATCCTCATTCCACCTCTCCCTGTGAACACTTTTCCTGAGTCCTTCCTCCATGGGAAACCTCTGGCCATCTCCTCCGTATCTGTTACATAGACAGTGTGTCATTCCCAAGATGAGGCCACCAGAAGATGCAAGTGGCTGTGTCCAATGGGACAGAGCCTTTCTGCACTAGTCCTGCCTGGACAGTGGGGTCCAGGCTTCTCAGCCTCTAGAACCTTCTAGAATATTCATCCCATCATCTTGTTCACCGTAGTGTTGATCCACCTGCGTTCATAGGGCTTCTCATCAGAACTCTATTCAATGATTCCCAAGGCAGCCTGGAGTTTGGGTAGCTTCTCCGGAGCCAAAGGCTCATAATGTCCCTCTGCCTCCTCTCTCATTGAGGTACATGCCATACTGGCAGGGCACTGGGCGAGCCTTGGGATGTGCCTGACCTCTCTGAGCATGGGTAGCTGTATATGTTTCGGGAGGCTATTTAAAAAAAATGTGCTGCCTGAAAATAACAAAAATGTGTTCTCTTGCAATTCTGGAAAGTAGAAGCCAGAGCTTCGGGTATCCATAGGCTTTTGCTCCCTCAGTCTCCATAGAAGACTCACTTTCTGGCCTTTCTTAATTTCTGAGGGCTCTCAAAATTCCTGGGCTTGCAGGTCTATCACTAACTCAGAGCCAGTCTTCATATGGCTTTCTTCTCCCTAAGCCATCTCCTTTATATCTGTTACACAGACATTTGCCACTGAAGTTAGGGCCCCCTTGCATAACTCAAGATGAACTTATCACCCAAAGACTCTCCACTCATAACTCACCACTGCAAGAATCATTTTTCCAAATAAAGTAACATCTATACTCCCTGTGATAAGGGTATGGACATAATACTATTCAACACACCATAATTTCTTCCTTTCATAAGTATTACAGTATCCTTGGCTTCATACAGCATGATGTGACTCATAGACATTAGCTTATCCTACCTAGACAGAACATTTAGGTTAAAACATAGTATGCCAGTCTTGAGAGAGTTTTAGTGCATTTTGAACGCTGATGTGCTTAACTGAAACAACCTCTAGATGTTATTTGCGTGGAATGAGGTATCCTCATGTGAGCCCGTGGTTAGGCTTTCTCACAAAGGGGGACAATGCGGCTCTCCTCTGTTGCACTGGCAACATAAACGGTTAAGATATGAAACTTGGAGTTTGTAAGACACACACAGTCTTTTTAGAGGACAACATGGTAGTGTTTAAAAACTCAAAATACATGACATCCTTGGTTAGATTCAGCCCCACGAAACTATTTGGAGCCTATTCTACAGAAAGAACAGCAGCTGTCCACAGAAGGAGTGCTTAAGGATGTTTAGTGTAATGTTGTTGGTGGTGGTGGAGTGACAGAGAAGAAGAGGGAGAGGAAAGAAAAATTAAGAAAGGATAAAAGAAAGAGAAATGGAAGTAGGTGTGTTTGATAGAGAAATCGTTAAATGCCCAAAGTTATACCCAAACTCTGTGTTGCTCTACAGAGATGAATAAAAAAGATATGGATCCTAAGAAAATGCACCAAGCAGGCTACATGCAAAGTGATCATATTTATGTAAAAAAAAAAAAAGTACCCATGTGTGCATGGTGCTCTTCCACGTGCACTTGTAAATACTGAATATTAACGTTCAAGGAAGGATCAAAATATGAATTTTTAAATTTTTAAAATTTTATTGCAGTAAAAGACAATGCTACCAAATAGTCCCCCTCAAAAAACTCTCCTGTCTCCAATTTGACTTTTAGACTTATTATACTAATTCTATTATTAGGCTAATTACTTACTAGACTATTATTAGACTTTTAGACTTATTAGACATTAGACTTACTGACTTTTAGACGTATTAGATAATTTAGACTTATCCCATCATTTCTGCACTTCCTGAAGCAGTTCTGAAAGTCTCTTGTGAGTGTCTTTACAAAGAATTGTTTGAAAAAACACAGTGAGTGCTATCCACCAGAAAAGCAAGGGCTTAGAAACCTGACGGCATGTCCTCACCCAACTTTTTCACCAGATCTGGCACCATGTGACTTCTAGCTCCTCCCCAGAGTAAAAATGAATATGAAGGGGGAATATTTGGAGTTGGTTCAGGTTATAAAGCATCCCAAGACTATGCAACTAAAAGAGTTCATGAAAGAGGATTCCAGAGCCACTCTATATGTAGTGAGAGCAGTTAAATAAGCGTGCTTAAGGGCAGGGGCTCAATGGCCGTGTCTTTTTAACTGTAATTTTTTAAAAATTAAACATTCATTGTATGTTTTGGTCATACCTAGCACCTCTCCATCACAACACAAGTGACCAGGAGCACCTACTTTGCAGGTAGTTGGACTGCAGGACCTTGAGCCTCACAGAACTGGCTGTGACCACCGCAGACACTGGAGGACCCCTGCTCTTATCTCCCCATGGAACAGAAATTCACACGGGAAAGAATCCTCTACTCTCTACAAGGCTTTGGGGGACTTTTCTAGGCAGGTCCTGGGCACCTTGTAGATTTTGAACACGACGATGAGTGACCCACTGCCCAGGCAGGCTTCTCAGGCCCTATGGCAAAGCTTGCTTGGCTGCAGGGTCCCCAGGACACCTGTTTGCACAGAGAGAAAGCAGAAGGCTTCATGGCTATGCTTGCTGAGGGTCTTTGGGATCTGAGGCTTGTGCCCAAGGCTCATGTTCTGTCTCAGCTCCTGGGCACAGCAAGGCCTGCCAAGGAGGCTGGAGTGAATCAGCACAAAGTTATGCTGCACAGGTGCAGTGAAACCCTGATATGCTGGGAACAGAGACCAAGCAGCCCTGGCGGGAGAGGGCGTGGATCCCAGGGCTGAAGTGCAACACATGCTGTGGCCCTCTGCCTCCATATGGTGGGGGAGTGCTGGCTTGCTCATTCCTGAAGCTTTGTTTTTCCACAATGGACGCATTTCTGAGCTCTCGCCTTTGTAAACAGACACCCTGCAGGGAGCCAGTGATTTTCGAGCTGTGCCAGCAGTGTCTGCACTTTCCTACATTTTGAAGGAGCAGAGTTCAAGTTCTGGTGCTTGTCCTACACTGTGTGTGATCCATCTGGGCCAAGTTTCTTGTCTGGGCTCTGACCTGCTGTGTGAAGGCACAGAGGAGCTGAGGAAAGGAGGGAGCCCAAGATAACCGTGAGCCTTCTCACCCACTGTTCACGAAGCCCGGATGGGGATGGAGGAACCAGCACATCAGCAGACCCCAGCTCCTCCCTAGATTCAAGGCTTTGAGGAAGGTGCCTGGAGCCTGAAAGTTTCTTGAGGAATTCCCCTCCAGGACAGCTGGGTGCTGGGCAGGAGACTCAGGAGGAGCTGATGAGACCCATGGGAGCTGCCTCCTCTTTCAATGGAGGCAAAGAACTTGGCCCCATTTCTTCTCAGTTAAGAGGAAGTCTAGGTGTCATTTATAGAAGTCTCTGGAAAGGAGACAAAGGAAAAATCTGCTGTTTGGTTCTCTGTTCTAGCATCACTCTGATGATTGGAAGAAGGAAGCTGAGGAGATGAAGTTTCAAGGGTCGATCTTCAACGGAGAGTTCCACACAATGTTCCAGAGCTCTTTAAGCTCCCTACTCCACCCCCTCCACCAGCCAAGGGTGAGAGGGCTTCCAAGCAGCACACATCTGGAACCAGCAGGGACTGACTGTGTGGCCCGCTCTCTGTGGTGGGACTCTCCATGCTGCTTGGAAAGCCCAGCTGCTATCAGGAGAGGGGGGCAGCCTTAGACTCTAGCACACTCCACCATTACTCAGGGCCTACCAGCTGGGTCCTCCCATGGACAGTATCATGGGACAGCACCTCCTTCACCATTTTACCTGGACCCATCTGCTGATCACCACCCTTTAGGTTCCCTTTCTTCAACAATGTCACAGTCACTGGGTTATTCCCACCTGCACTCTCTTCCCATTTAATGCCCCACACCCACCCCAAGGCTGCCACCTGTGACAATAACTGCTCTCTTCCCTGTGTGCCATTTGGGCTGGTGTCACATTCACTCGGGAGGTTCTGGCTCTCTGGGTGCTCAGCTTACTCGCAGACAAACACAGTGGCCCTAGGGAGGTACACACAGGAGAACTGTGTCCCTGCAGCAAGTGGAGATTCTTTTTACCTAGGATCCAAGATCATCTCACGGTGTCTGAGAATCCAACTCGCTCCCCAGAAAGAACTATGTAATCACCAGTTATGGAGTAGGATCTATGCCAAGTGTGGGTCTGGGCTGGTGTCGGGGGAAGTGGTCCCCTACTGCTTAGAGCCTTGGGAAGAAGCCTAGACTTGCTGCCCATGACAGGAGATGAGGAGGAAGCTCAGCACAGGAGGAGACAATCTAGTCGTGGTGGGGTGGGGTGTGGATATAGGGACTGCATAAGAAAGTAGCACATAACTCCAAGGTTAGGAGTGTCCAGCCTTGGGTGTGTCATCATTTTCCACCACCACTAGCATGGGTCTTGGCCCGCACATTCAGTATCTCCAAGGCTCAGGTGCCCCTTTTGTGAAAGCAGGTCATGTCACCTCTTCAGTGAGATGGGACGGGGTAGTGCGTGTGCCACAATGTGCCCCACCCTGGCTGCTGCACACCTACCATCGAGGCCTTGTCTTTAGCCCCCCCCCCATTTTGGTGAGGAGTCCCTTTATATCAATCTAATTAATCCATGTACATCTTCCACGCACCAGCCTGCTACCTGGCCACAAAGACTCTTCTATGCCAGGTGTCAGACAGAGCAAGATCCAGCCCCCATCTGCTCCCAGACTAGAGTAGACACTCACCTGCAAGCGGATTGCAACACAAAGCAGTGACAGATGTTTGCCCAGGGGGCCTTGGGAGTGACTGATTCTGCCTGGGGGTATCCCCAGGGCATGTGAGGCGGAGACACTCGGATGCTGTAACAGACACAGCAAACAGACACCCAGCATGTTCATTCATTTTTTTACACCATACAGTCCTTCGTTCTCTTCATTCATCATTTCTTGATTGTTTTCTTTGTGCCAAGCACAGAGAAGGTCTCTGACACAGAAACAGACCTCCATTCTGAGGGAGGGACACTACTTTATGGACAGAGCTATCCTGGGCCAGCACCCCGGGCATCTAACCTTACAGCACCTAGTCCTGAGGCTGCTGGTCACAGTAGAGGTCACCCCACTCCACAGTCCATCTGGTCACAGCTCCAAGTAACATATGGGCACATTGCAGGGGATCAGGGAGCACGTGCCGAGGCCTCTGGCATGGGGAGTGTTCCAGAAAGGTGCTCGGTGGCCTCAGGGAGGCCTGAGAGAGTGCTACACAGAGGCTGAGATGTGTAGATGGACCGATGGGTATGGACTGCCCATGGGGAGATGGGCATTGCTAGAAGTATTTGCATGTACTATTGCAAACTGAGATGCTGTAAACTGAGGCACAGAGGGTGTGAACTAGTCAGATGGCAGGGGAGAAGAAGGACTCAGTAGGGCACTCTGCCTGATGATGCCAAGCCCAGACACCAGCGTTAGAGGCTGGCCTGCACACCCCTGGGTGCAGGAAGTAGCCTCGGTCCCTTCAGTGCTCTAGTCTGGGTTCCCCTGAAGACAGTCCTGAGACACCACTGTACGTGCAAGTAGTTTACCTGGGACAAGAGTGAGGGATAGTAGAGCAAAAGAAGCAGAGGCCAGGACAGTTAAAGGCAGCATGATCAAGCTGGGTGTGGGTGAAGGTCTCTGTTCCATGGAGTGTTGGGAAGACCCCAGGTGAGAAGGTTGAGAACCATGTGTCCTGGGGAAGGGAAGCTGCCCCACTGTTGGTCAGGCTGAACCAGAGCGACTAGCTCGCTGCAGATCAGGACTGTGCAAGAGCAAACTCAGAGCAGTGAATCCCAGGGCCACAGGAGCAAAGTGCCCCAGGGCTGGCCCTGGCCTACCTTGTCCCTAGCCAGGTTGCTCCTGGCTGGAAGTGATGAGCCCTGGTGCCAAGCAGTGCCCCAAAGGAGCTGCTCTGCAAGTGGAGAATCATGTCTCAGTGATGCAGGAAAGATGGTGTGATTGGGGGTTTAGGAATAAACGAAAACCACTGGTCCCAGCTGCAGGTCATGAATCCTTGCCTATAGTTAGATTTTCCAAAACTGTGAGTCAAGCATTCAAAGGCAAGTGAATGTAGGAGTATAGGAGAGGTAGGTGGGGGATAGAGAACACAAGGCGCACAGTAAAGTATGAACAGGGCAACTGATTAAGTGGGTAGCTAGAGCTGAATCCCTTAGGAAAACTCTGGGAAACACCATTTCAGATTGTCCACCCTAGAAGTGACCTATTTGGGTTCAAATACCCCTTCCCTGCAGTTGCTGATGGGAAGTACATCCCTAGCCTGTTGGGGCTGTCTGATGTTGGGGCCAGAGCTGAGGGCACAGAAAGGTGTACTCCAACTGCTCTCTCCAATGGAGTTCCTGGGCCAGGCCTCACCCATAGGACAGATAGGACAGAGCAAAAGACTTCATGCACTGATGATGGCCAGCACAGGTTCTCTTGCAGGCTGTGACCCAAAGAGCCCCAGCCCAAAAGACCTCCCTGCAGTTCAGCAAGCGCTTGTGTGTGTCTCTCCTCTGCCTGCTCTGGCCTTCTCTGCAGCCTTGGCTTACTTGCACCACCGGGCAGGACCTTGTCTTTTTATTGACTTTAGGGATTATGGCCTGGCCTCTGAGCCTCAGGAGAGGCTGGAAGTCCAAAGGACAAGGGCTTGGTCTTACTATTTTATTCTAGTGTCTAGAGCAGTACCTGCCCCACCCCCTCAACATACTTGGGAAGTATTGAATGACAGACAGACAGACAGACAGACAGACAGACAGAGAAGAAAGAAAAGAAGGAAAGAAAGAAAAGAAGAGAAGAAAGAAGAAAGAAGAAAAAAAAATTCATACAGCCAGTTCTCAATCAACTCAGTCTCCAGGGGAAAAATGCAGGTCACCTGCTCAGCGGAGAAGGAGCACCTTGCACTGGTGTCCCCAGGACCTTAGGGCTCGCTTCAAGGCTGGTGATGACTGGTCCAGCAGGGGCATTCCCTGGAGCACCATCATGGCCTTTTCCAGGTGGGTAGGAATCTTCTGTGACTCCCCCTGGGCTTGGAATCCCAGCCCTGTCCCACCTCCTCCATCTATGCCAGGCACTTGGTCTTTCTTACACATAGTCTGTGGTGTAAAGTCATGGCAGTATTCAAAAGGTTAAAGCAGAGTGAACTGTTAATTTTAATGCTTTCTCTAAGCTTCAGTTTTAATAAGCGAAAATGATGTTCTTATTTGCAGTAAAGTGGTGTTATAAAATTCTGTCTGTCAAGCTCATTTTAAAACCATGGAAATAAATGATCTGACAAAATCAGGCTATTAGACAAGTGAGGAAGAGTGATTTCCATAAAAGTAGAGGAGCTGTTCCTTAATTTCACACTTGGTAGTCTTTTGGGTCGACTAAATTTTTAAATAAGTGATAAAATTATATTAGCGCAATTGCATTTTTATAGATTTTTTTGGTCATTGTACTCTTTTTCAATCCCTTTATTTTAACTCAAACTGTTCTGCTGAAAGGTTACTCTCAACTTATGTTACCTCGTAACAGTGTCTGTCCATGACAAGGCCCAAGGCTCGCAAATCCTCAGACCATCCAGGCAAAGTCCAGGCAAAGCATAGCTTGGAAACGATCATACCCTGCCAGACAGTGAGCTGGGGTCTGTGATTCCTGGATTCAGAGGAGGAGGAGAAGGAGGAGGAGGATTTCGCCCTGTGAGGTGATCCCTTGCGACCTGAAGCTCACCAGTTTCTGGCGTCCGAGCTCATTGGCTGTTTGCTTAGAATACAAAAGAGAACCAGGGGGCAGCATTTTTCTAGAAGCTTCACTCCTCAGCTCAGGAAGTTGGTTGTGGACAGCATCAACTTTCCTGATGGTCACCTGGGCCACAGCAGCAGGAGAGTTGAACAGAGGCAGAAGGAAGGCAAGAAGGCTCCTTTGTGATCTCTCAGAGGGCGTCATGTCCTGAGGATGGGGCCATGTATTCTCTCCCAGGTCTTAGGAGATTCCTAGGGGTGCCTCAGAATCCAGGTCTGAGGTAGGGTTGGTGGGACCGACATTACTGGTCTAGCATGGTGAGGAATCAGGAACTCCTCTGATTATGTTTTGATCCTTAGGATAGCTCATAGGGAGTGATTCCTTAGCATGTTCTCCTGGCCTACCCCATTCTAGTGTCCCAGCTGAGCTGTTCAGTGGACTGACAGGAGCTTCCAGCAGCCATGCTCTCTCCCCAGTCCCCTCATGTGTGGTGTTCAGGGCCAAGGGGAACTTTGCTGCTGTTCTTGGAGTTAATTCTGCATGCAGCCAGCAACAGCAACTCATTCTCTTCTCCTCAGCCCAGATTCCTGTCTGGCTCTTACAGCCACTGTCACTCACTTTCCTGTCTAGGCCTGGTCATCTGGGTTTTTTTTTTGTGTGTGTGTGTGTGTGTGTGTGTGTGTGTGTGTGTGCTAGAAATTGAACTCAGAACCTTGTGCTTGCCAGGCAGGTGCTGCACTGCCGAGCAGCTATTATCTCTTGCCATAACCTCCCTGCCTAGGTATAGACAGGTGATATTATATAAAATCTTGCCTAGTGCTTGCCCTTCTCTTCCATGGCCAGATCTGGGCTCAGGATGTGGGACATGGGACTACCCAGGAAGTGCAATCCTCAGCTTCAGTGTCTGCCTAACTTTGGAATCCACCTCCTTTCCTTGAGGTGCACTGAGGGACTATGGTTCTTCAGGCTTTTCCAGGAAGAGGTTCTTAAAAACCGTGTGCATTTCCACGAGGCCTTTCTCCAGGGTGATGCAACTCGGTAGAAGGGAGAGAAGGCAGGTTTGTGGAACATCTTCTAAGCTAGACACAGCACCAGGCTCTGAGGATGCAAACACCTGACTCATCTGATGTGTCGGGGTGGCGCTCACCCAGGAAGCAGAGATGTTAGGATAAAAGAATGCCCAGTTCCCAGAAAGGATTAGCCACTCGTCACTGATATCCAGGGGCTGAAGAAAGCAGAAACTGGCCCTGTTGGCACTTAGTCTAGAGACATCCAAGTTGAATGCAAAGGTTCTGAGGAATCAGCTCAACTCACTCGCTCTTCATCAACAGAGCCAAAGTTTTCTCGGCACTACCTGGGAGAGCCAACCACTGTGCTGGCTGCAGTATGAGGTACCCACCTCCTTCTGTACCCAACTCATTCTATTGTAATCCGTGTGGATTCATCCTGTATGTGGGCATGGTGGAGAGGCCACCTAATTCCTGTGGAGGGTATCTCAGGCTGGATTCTTTGCCCAGAGGAAAGAGCAGCAATTTGGAAGCTGCCGTGCGCACTCTGCCTCAGTCTCCCTTCCAGCGCAGGGTGTGCAGAGCGTGGCCATCCCTCTCCTAGTACACTGCAGGCAACAGGAGTGCTGATTTTAAGAAGTCAACACAGGCTGCCAGTCTCCTCCAGGAGTACGACATCTACACTCTTATGAAGTTTTCATGCTGTGGCCGGGACCATGTGCCCCCCCACCCTGCCCTGCCGATCCCTCTAACATCGGAGGGAGCATCTCTGAGACTCAGAAACCAAGGTTGCATTTTCAACAGTCTCCAGGAGGAAGCCGCTGAGCTGAGGGGAATGTTAAATTCTCGAAATTTCCTGGAAAAGAGGAAGTGCTGAGAGGAAAAGTCTGAGGGGTGGCCTGGGAGGGCCAGAGCTGTCTCTCCCAAGGAAGGAATAAAGAAGAAGTCCAAATTAGTCATGTTGTATTACTTCTTTTTATGGCAATGCTCTGAAAGTCTGCAAATGTCAGCATGTTAATTTACTGTCACTCAGTGATATTATTTCATCCTTTCAAAAATGTGTTTCTTGCATTTTCAGTAGCATCCTCCAAGTGTTCTCCATCTCAAAGTTTCTATAGATAGTGCGACTACTTTCACTCTGGCCGTTGCCAAAATGTAGAAATTCATCGTTGACTGCAGCCACATATACGTTACAAGTGGAGTTGGGGACTCGGATTTCCTGCTTATAAAAACTGGGGGAGCAGTTTAAATTTTCTCTCCATCCTCCTTCTATCACCTCTTGTCCTCCTAAAGTGCTCTGGGCTTTCTCTCTCAAGGAACGTGCAGAGATAAATTTAATAGAGAAATTTGAACAGATCAGTCATGGCTGAGTTTGTATACGAAGCCACAGCCCTCCCTGTCTCCCAACCCAGCCCACCCCCAGCTCCTTGCTTCTCCTATGGTGGCAAACTTATTTCAAAAATTCTGATGAAACACTTTGTAAATTTTGTTATTCTGTGATGATAATAAATCATTATAGCCTTAAACACTTCTCTAGCTTCGAGCCTCAGTCACAAATTATCTTGTCATTCTGACCAAAACATTCTCCAAAAAAGCTTGACAAGTGCTAAAACCCAGAACATGAAACCATGTGTTGTTGTGAAAGCAAGATTCAGAAATGTCAATTAATTAGATTAAGAGGCTACTTTTAGCTTTCCTCGTGTTGCCAAATAACCCTTAAAATATGCATAGCAGTGGAAATCTACCTCCGCGGTACAGTACTTCTGCGCCTAAAGGAGACAATGGATTGGACTAATGGACGAAATTATTGTACCTGTCAGTCAGCTCGGGAGAATGATCTAGAAGCAAATGTCTTGCTTCTTTTCCACAACGTAGCTTTATGCACTGGGTAAATTCTGCCATTTATGAATTCAAGTAGTTCTCCCTCACCACTCCACCCCTTAGAAATCATGTTACAGATCAAGAGGGAAGCATCGAGCATTTTTTCTATGTCTTTACTAGTCAGATAGGTTTTTAATGTCTTTCTGTGCTTTTTTTTTTTTTATAAAAAATTTCATTTGCATTCTGAAGTTCACTTTGTAAAAAAAAAAAAAATACCATGGAGAAATTATTTAAATGTTTTTTATCCCTGTTTCTTGAAAATCTTATCTTTAAATAATCTATATCCTCGATTTTATTTATGCCATAAACTGTTCCTATATTTTAATGGTCTGCTTGCTTTAAAAGGGGTTGTTGGTTTTAATAGCTCAGTTACTATCTTTGTAAACTAAACTCCTTCTGACGAAATTCAAGCAGATCATCGCTGCCTGTGTGTGGAAGGCGCATTCCAACCCCCGAAAAGGAAATTTAAGCCAAATAAATGTTCTGCCCAAATTAAAATACATAAAATGAATAGTCAACTCGGACAAGAGCTGATGGACAGAGCAGTTGGGCTGCGGACATGTGGGTGTTGGGAGGAGTGGCTGCCAGGCCGGGCCTCAAGTGAAAAAAAAAAAAAAATCCAAATGAAATTAATTTCCTGTAACCCCCTTTGTCCATTCCTCAGGACTAATTGGCTGCAGTGCTGGCGCTGGATGTCTCGGGCAAGCAGCAACGGGCGGCACTGGTGGCGCTGGGAAAGGCGGTGTAAGGCTATTTGCTCCCAAGATCTGAAGTGGTGCAATTCAGAATAGCAACCTGTGTGTTCTGGCCATTGTTCAGGGGTCCCCTGTCATTTCTCCAGGGGCACTGTGATGGGAAAGGCGCCTCCGAATTTTCACTGTGGTTGTACCCACCTCATTCTATTGTAATCCACGTGGATTCTGACAAGTTTATTATAGGTCATTGTCTCGGAGGAAGGACGTATCTGTGCTCACACAGAGAATGGAGGGGTGGGCAGGGAGTGTGCGCAACCACAAGCGATGTTAGAGGCTAAGCAAAGTTCCATGAGGCTGTTGAGGAAGACCCTTTCCTTCTTGGCATGCGCAACCTTGTCATATGCTGCCCACCGCTATCCTGTGACAGAGACCGTAAAGGACTAAGCAAGGCACAAAGGAAAGCTGCCCTCCCTGATCACTTTACCAGGCTGGGGTACTCTGCCGTGCTATCAGAGAAGATATATCCTAGGTCGGGTGTGGGACTTCCTGCAAGCAGGACTTCTTGTGTGCACCCATTTCCTGTGTGGTGTCTCCTTGTGGGGCCAAGAGAGGGGTGGAAGTGGGCCCCCAAACCAGCTGCCACATTTCTGTGGGCCATCGCCCCTATGGGTCCCCATGCATTATATTCTTCAGCCCCTCTTAGCCAGTCTCTCTGTTTGCAGCCAGCAATGAGGCAATTAATGAGCTGTACAGAAGCTCTAAGTTATCTCTGGAACTAGATGGGTAATAAACACATAAATAAGTAAATAATTAAATAACTAAATAAAATAAAATGGATGAGTGAGGCATGTGGAGCTCTAGGCTCCCTGGAACGAGCAGCTGAAGGTTAGTAGGAACATCTGAGGAGGATGAGGAGGATGAAGAGGATGATGAAGAGAGGAGGAGGAGGAGGAGGAGGAGGAGGAGAAAGTCTGGGCTCTAGTGTTTCCTTAGACAAGCTCCCCTCTCCTATCAGGTCAAAGAGCACAGGTATAAATGCCCCAGGAGGGCAGGGGTAAGACATGAACGCAGTGGAAGGCTGCTGCGTGGCTGCACAGTGTAGCCCTCTCTCTTCAATTATCACCTACCCCATGGTTGAGGAAGGCAGCACTCAGCCGGTGGCAAGAGAAGCTGGACCCTCATCTGCCTTACCCTTAGCTGAGGTTGCTCAGCAACTCCCACACCGTCCTACAGACATACTAGGTCTTGTTGGCTCCTCATGGCACTTTGCTCCTTAAAGCATCAGTGATCAGCTTCCTTGCCTTTCCTGTCATACTCTTCTCTCCCACCTATGCTTTCAGGACCACATGTCATATGACCTGCCTGCTGTCAAATTCTCATATCAGTATCCATGTCTTCAGAAGCCCAGCAGGAATAATAGTAATAATAATAATAATATAGAAGAAAGGTATGGTGGGGAGCAGAAGGAACAAAGGCCAATCAGAGACAGGTGCCCCACTTGAAATGGGCAGCTGTTGCTGCTCTGGCCACCTGCTGTCACATAGGAATGTGGCATCTAGACATGCCAGAACTCTGGCTGCAGTATGAAATCTCCCAAATTTTCAAATTTTGGCAATGAAAATTTTGGCAGTGTTTTTCTGGTTTTTAAAAAATTACTATATGGCTTGAACCACATATTCAGGTCATATTCAGTCCACAAGCCACACAGTTTGCAAGCCCTGCCAGCTCATGTGATCAGCTCATGTGCCTCCAAGACAAAGGACAGATGAAGGCTCCTCTTTCTAGTAAGCTCTTTTCAGTCATATCAAGGTCTAGGAAGTGACAAATAAAAGAACAGTCTTAAGGCACAGAAGGCTATTTTGTCCTTAGGGTGCTGGTACCCAGCTGTAGCTTCTAAAGAGAGTACCAGAAATTTTGCAAGGCAAATACTGCCCAGCCAAACATACTTCTGGCCCAGGAGGAGGAGAGAGCACCCAACCTATCAGGAGAAACTGTTTGAGGGATCCTGCAGCAATTCCATAATTTGATTAGGAGTCTCCTTCAAAATCAAGGTCTTTACATCAGAGTCATTACTTCCTGAGGAATTACAGAAGTTCACACGGGGACTCATCTCTCCCTTGGCGAACAGAGGCCATGCAGACTCGAGATGCTCAAAGGAGCACCTACTGAGTGTGCACAGAGCACTCTACATCCAGTGCTGTAACACTAAGCGCACATCTTGACCTTGGCATGAAGGAGGCCTATCACACTGGACCTGGAGGCGGAGCAGGCTGAGCTGGAGATCAGAAGCACAGTGGTTGGTCCAGGAAAGAGGACTATATCAACTTCTGGCCAAGAGGAACCTTATCCAGAGGTCTAAGTCTCACCAGTGAATAGAAGCTTTCACACACACACACCCTCAATGTTCCTGGGCATTAAAGGGCTCATCAGACCTCAAGGAGGAGGTGGGAAGGGACTGAGAAGAACAGAGGTACAGATCCCTGGAAACATCATTGAGCACCCACACCCTCTTGCACCTGAAGGTCCCATTCTCTGACTTCAGCTATGTAAAACAAATTATGAGTGCTTTTTTTTTTGGTTTTGTTTTTGTCCACTGCAGATCTTGAGCCTGCCTTTTCTCACAGCACCTTTCCAGCCTCTTCTGCTCTCCCATGCCAGGGAGGGACCCAGTGTCCTATAGGTTATAAATTCTGGAAGGTAGTAGAGAGTAGCATTTATTAACTGAGTTCCATACAAGGATCTTCAAGCAGTCCACAGGCCCATATCCATAAGCAAATGTATGGATGTGCCCACATGGATGCTTTCCTGAAAAGAAAGCCTATTTCTTAAAAAAAAGAAAAAAAAATCTACAGTCCCTAAAAGGTCAAGAATCTGTGGCAGAAAGTCCTAGAAAAGCACCTGGGTGAGAAACACTGAGGTAGAATAAAATGCACCGGTCACTATGGTAGCAATGGCAATATCTTTAAGGTTCAGTTCCAGCCCGTCCTGCCCAAAGACCACCTCCTAGTCATGCCTCAAGATTCAAAGTCGAAGGCCAACGAGAGAGCTCAGTGGACTAAAGTGCCTGCTTAGGCAAGCTTAGGCAAGCACAGGGCCAGCAGTTCAATCCCTGGCACCATATGCCACGCCAGCCCCACCCCCAAACCAGGCTGAGCTGGCCAGATTAAAAAAAGAAAAAAAAAAAAGACTCAAATTTGAAGTTTCATAATTTCCTCTTTGTTTCCATCCAATAACCATATTAATTGAAGGTCATCATTTTTTCAGCCCCACGGGAAGTTTTATATACACTTGGCTCCTCCTTCGAGCTAGGCCCTGAATTCATGCAGAGCCAGAACAGGTCTGTGTGCTGGCACAGGGAAGGGCTGCTCTTCACTCTCCCAGAGGACACAAGAGCTCCCATGCATCCTAGGAGGTGGGAAGGGTCCAAGGAGAACTGCTAGTGCTCACCTATGCTATGGTTCAGGTACACAGAGGCTCCTCAGATATCCCATGTCAAAGCTATGCGCCTCCACTCTAGGAAAATCATCCACAGTTTCCAGGCTTTTTCTCTCTCATTTTGTCCCAAGAACCTTCATCAGCTCTAAATCCAAGACATCCTCTCCTTTCCAACATTTTCTCCTGTTTTCCCTTCATCCTACAACTCCCACCCTCAACTCTTGACTGATGGAAAAAGAGGCGCTGTCTGCTAGATGCCTCAAATTCCCTTAGAAGAATGGGCCCATCTCTTTTCCATTCAAAACAAAAAAGTTTGTTTTGTTTTCTTGGGGGAAAGTCATGCAAGGGGAAAGGTAAATGGGATTTAGAGAGCACAGGAAGCAACCTGGAGCATCTTCTACTTCTGATCTTTGTTTTTTCCAAGTAATATGCTGGCCTTGACCTTGATATCAACAGTATCTGGAGAAATTGTGCTATGGTGGCAGGTTCCACATACATGGTCAGTGGCCAGACCTTGAGAAGCATAACAGGGAAGTGGGCAGTGGGAGCACTTTTGATGAGCTCTCTCCTGCAGCCAGACCAACCCACCCTCAGACCTGGGTTCACTCACTGATGTATCACCCCAAGAAAAATCTGGGGTGTCAGAATCCCATAATAAAGCTGACACCCCAGGAAGTCCAAGCAAGACTTATTCTGTTATGAAAACAGAGGGGCCCTCTCAGAATGAGGGCCCTATTGAAGGTAGGGGATTGAGGCATCAAGTAAGTCCATCCCAGATCTGTGCTCAGCCTCTGTGTTTCCAACAACAAGGCTGGCTGACCTCTTCAATGGCACAGCAGGGCCCAGTCCAGACCACTGCTCTCTGCTGGGCCTCATCTATAAATGAGCTCCATAGGAATCTCAACCTGCCTCTGTCCTAGGATGGCTTGGGGAACCCAAAGACAAACTGAGTATGTGACTAGCTATTCTAAAAGCACCAAGGTGGTTACACCGACACAGGAGAGGATGAACAACTCTTTGAATGGAAAACTGTGATCGTTAATCCTGAAACATCAACTTGACTGGATTAAGAAATGCAGAGCAGATTAGTAAAGGACAGTTCTGGGTCTGTGAGGTGTTTCCAGAGATGATTGGCACACAGGTCAGCAGACCAAAAGGGGAACACTCACTCTGGTTGTGTGTGGTGCCAACCAATAGGCTCATAGTCTTGGTGGAATTTTTAAAACAGGAAAGAAGGAGGAAGTTGGCACGCTTTTCAAGGGCTCCAGTCTGCTTGAGCAGATTCATCTTTTACATCTATTGCCTGTGGATGAAGGCCTCAATTATTTCAGGCTTTCAACATAAGCTCATACCAGAGATTCTCCAGGGAGTTTATATGCCTTAGACCTTGGACTGGTGCTGTATCGTTGATCTCTCTTGCTATGCTGTGTCCACGATCTTGGGCTAATCTGCTACTGGCTCTCCAGTAAGTAGATGACCATTATGGACCCTGCTGCCTCTGATCCTATAAGCCTACGTAATAAGTCCCCTGGTATAATTCTCCATACATTTTCTATTGACTGTGTTCTTCTGGAGAACTGTAATGCAAGAACAATGTGGGGAAGGGCCTTGACTTTCTTGGATGTGCAGACTGCAAGGATCTCCTCTTGTTTTCTTTGCTGGGAGTTTGGGCCATATTTTTTTGCTAGAGATGGGGTCAGTGTCTCACTGCTGCCACCATCAGCAATCCCACCCACATGCCGCTGACCCACAGAGAGGGGAGCACTGCTAAGACCCGAGTTTGACAGGCAGCCTCTAGGCTGAACTGGGCAGAGCTGGGACAAGAGCCTGGCTGTGCCAGAAACCCCAGCTATGCAGAGCAGTCCACACTCCGCAGCAGGTCTGGTCCCTGCAGGAGAGTGTCCTTTCTGTCTCCCCAGCCACATGCACTTCTTTTTAAGGGCTGTCACAGCAGCCCTTCAAACCCATTTGACTGGGTTGGAACGCATCACACTGTCACCATCTCAGTTTTCATTAGGCGGCTGCTTCTCAGTTAGCCTAGCCAAGCAGAAGAACTCAAACACATGCACAAATTAAATCGACATCCAAACTCCACCAATATACAAAGCAATTTAAATGATATTCATTAGAGCGATGACAAGTCCTGATGAGGCTTTCAAGAGCCCGGTCCTTCAGCTTTTGCCGACTCGGTTTCACGGTCACTGAGGCGGAACTCCGGCGACTGTACCTCCATTTTTTTTTTTTTTAAATCTAAGAAAATGACTCCTTCCTGACACACCTATCTCAGTCTCCCCCTTCCTCCCAGTTCTCTCTTGGCCCAAGTTTACCCAGCCCTTGGCTTCTGGACACAGGTACGGACATGCATCGGAGAACCACATAAAGGAAAAATCAGCCACTCTGACTTCTTTTTTCCATAAATGCTCCAATTAAAACAGATTTCAGTTTCTCGTAATTTCATTTCACTTGGCCTGGGAGATCTCTAACTCACAATTATGACGGTCATAAATGTGTCCCTGGAATCCTGCTGTGGGGGAAAAAAATGGAAGTGAAATGCTGAAACGCAATAATTTTAAAACGTAACCCCCCAAATTTTTAAAAAGCCCCATTTATATGTTTTAACTTTTAAAAGGAGACCAGGAGAGCCATCCTGCGGCTGCCTGGGGATGAAGAAGAGGGAACAGAGGATGGGTAGGTCTGCAGGGGTGATGTGAGGGGCTCCCAAGGACCTGTGTGTGGACACTGAGGGCCATGCCAGCCAGAGAGCCAAGCCGGAGTGCCCAAGTCCTTGGCAAAGGGAGCAGCCCAGGGATTTCCTGACTCATCAGCAAGGGTGGTACAAGGTCATGATCACCTCCATCAGATCCTTGGGCTTTGGAGTTTTCAGCCTAGATAATATCCACAGCAGGGGAAATGATTAGCAACTTCATACACTGATGCCTATGCTTCTGTTTATAATTTTATGCTCAAGGTTAATTATCTGTGTCCTTGGCTTTGGTCAGAGACATGAGCATCTGAGATCACTGTCCATCCCAGTATTGGCAAAATAAGGATTCCTAGAAATATCCATGGGCTGGAAACATGCTTCCACAATGAAGGTTCAAGCTGTTACTTAGGAAATTGCTTTGGTAAGTGATGGACTCGATAGCACCATTCCAGCAAACTTTCTATGGTGAGAAGAATGTGCCACAGCCGTGCCATCCAGAAAAGAAACTGGGGGCCACAGATGACCACATCGCTCTTGATATGTGGCCAGTACAGCTGAAGAGCTAGCCTTTTCATTGTATTGAACTCATTTACAATTGAATAGCCCTATGTGGCTAGGGTCTGCTCACCAAACAACACGGCAGGGGCGGTAAATAGCAATGGATCCTAATTTCTGATTTAGCTAATTGTGGATGTTAATCTCTGGAAAGGGGTCACCTTGCTTATCATCATTATCATTAAGAATGATTTATTAAGAATATTTTACTCCATGACATTATGCAAAGGTGGTAAGAAAGCAGTTCTACTCATCTTCTATCATTAGAATTTAATTTTGAAAACACCTGGCTCCTCTGGCCAGAGGTGGGGCACTGACAGCCATTCACAGAGTCTCCCAAAGCTGTTAACTTTGACTGAAATCTCTCCTGACTCCTGATGTCCGGGGCAGAACCAGAACTGGACTGAGCTAGCAGTCAGCCAGCAGGGACTGTCCCAGCCATCTCAAGCTACCAGGCAGCTGGCCAACAACTTGGCACACCCACTGTTAGGAAGGCAGTGAAGGCAGTCTCAAGTCCTGAAGTCTTTGGGGTGAACAAAGCCCCCCCCCACCCCCGTCACAGGGTTTGCTTGTATGGAAATCCTCCTGAAGGGGGAGATGCCTATCACGTTCTTGGGGATAGAAAAATGGCATCCTCCTGGAATCGAACAGCACTTCTCCCTGTCTTGTGGAGGCCCAGAGGAGTGGGAGGGAGGACAAGAAGTAACCTGCCTGTGTTTGATCTTGCTCTGTGCTGACACTGGAGATCCAGTCTTCGCTGGGACAGGGGCAGGCTGCAAAGTGGGACTCTGCCAGAGAGAAGCTCTTCTTCCCCATCGCTTGATGCCAAGTGACAGAGCTAACACCTTATACTCAGAGGAGTGAGACTGTTTCTGAAGCTACCTAAGGTGTGTTCTGTGAAGGCTAGCACACCCAGGAATTGCATGGAAGCCCAGGTCCCTCTTCAGTCTTTTTTGAGGTCAGCCGTAGGCTAGAAGGCAATGACTGGCAGGGGATCCCAGGGGTTCCCGTATTGTCAGGTTTCCTTTGCCAAATATTACATGAACTTACTAATACATCCCTAAGGAGAAAGGTTAGTGTTTCTATTACCAAAAGGATAACTACCCAGCAGAGTAAACATGGTAACTTCTCTATTAGCTGAAAGGATAATAGCTCTTGTTTTTTTAAAGTATTTATATTATTAAAGAGTGGTGTTGGGGTTTGCCTGTTTTCATTTTTATGATGGCTTCCCACAACACAAAGTGTATTATTCTCGTGCTAAATAGTCAACAGAACAGACTGCCAGTGTACTTTTCTAATGCTACGAAGAACTGTGCAGATGAATTTGGAACAAAAAGGTGAGTATCTTTCTTTTAAATTTTTCACAGGATGACTTGGAAATTTCTGGAGACAATAGTTTCCCACTGGATTCAATGGGCACAGCCTTTCTTCTCTGGTCCCGCCCCTCTACCATTCTTTACTTCCTCCTTCAGAATTCTGTTCTCAAGGAGCTGGACAGGGTAGAGGGTCGTTTATTTATTTTGGCTCTGGAAATGTTTTATCACCACATTGTGGACCTTAGGCAGTCAGGTTCCAGAGGCAGTGAAGTCTACCTCGCTGCAGTAGTGAGAGCTGGGCAGGAGAAATCCTCCTGGGAGGCAAAAGCTGCGGCCCTGACCTCTGCTGCCACCACATCCCTCTGCGCTCAGGATATATATATATATATATATATATATATATATATATATCCTTTGCAGAATGAAAATAGAATGGAGATACTAGGAAGATTGGTTATCTCTGTAGCTAACCAACTCTCTGTAGCTTACATGTAAGATTTTGGTTAATTATAGAATTCTTAGTGCCTAAAACTTAAATATACATCATATATATATATATATATATATATATATATATATATATATTGCTAAATGTTGACTGCAGCGAATAGCTAAGACGTGGCATATTGATTTCTTGTTGTGAAGTGAGCTGTTCAAGCTCCATTTAAGATTTTCATCTTGCATGTAGCCCTGAGCACATCATAGCACCATAAATTAGTTAAATTGCACATTTATCACAAATGTTATTTGAAGATACTGTGTAAAAGTGATGGTTGGAAGATATACAGTAGGACTGCAACAGGAGCAGGCTGGGCAGGGTGAGGTCAGGGTCACCCACACACCTGGAATTAAACACTGCCCTCGGTAACGTCCCTCTCCTCCCTGAATCTACCGGAAGACCTGATGTGGACGACGGGGGCCTTCCTGCACTCACTTCTGTTCACCCCAGCCACAGGTATGGACCCGACAAGCATGGAGCTGGAATTTCACTTCAGGTTTTCCTGTTTTACCTCAGGGAATCCGGGGCCTTGCTGCCTTAGGAATGGAAGACACTTCCCAGTTTTGGCCGGCTCTTAACCAAATGAGGGCTTGGTGGCTTTGGGAAGAAATGGCCTTGCGTTAATGAGTGGGGTGAGACTTCAACCAGCCAACCTCATATCACCTGCTGAGGGAACTGTCACTGTGCCCAGTGAGGTCCGCATTCAAGGTCTGCCCTGGACTGCTCAGTCAATACACTTCTTTGAAGGTACAATTAACTCCTAAGTCCCATTAATACAAATCCCTTCCTGGGTATCAAATAAGTCCTATCCCTGCCACTCACCTTGACTACCACTCCTCACTTGTACCCCCAAGTTGCAAAGCCCTAAAGATAATCCCGGGAGTAGAGTCAGGAGGAGATGGGTGGAGGGGTGGGTACTTCTCCCCAAGTGTAAAGAGGGGGGTTCTACCATCACTTGTACAAATCCCATCTCCTTTCAAGCCACATGGGCCCTGGTGGTGATGGAAGTGTTGTCAGTTTAATCTGTTAGATGCAGGACTTTGGATTCTAATAAACTGATGCTATATTTAACCTGTGAAAAATTCAAGAGTGGAAATCTGGGCTCCAGGATGTGAGGATGCTGAAGGCAGAGGAGGGAGGGTGTCTCTGTCCCGAGCCAGGTTTGGAGTAGCAAGCAGAGCTGATCCCTGAGGGAAGCTTGTATACCCCGCTCCTGCCAGGTAAAGGCAGGCAGGACAAAACTGCTCAGAAATGACAACAGAGTTGGGGAACAGGGTAGGCCTTGGACTGAGAGAGGAAAGCCCTCTCCACCACCCACTAGCAGAGCCCGCAGCACAAGGCAAGAAGAGCAGAGCCGGTACAGCACTATTTGCCAGAAACAAACTTTCAACTTCAGTGAGGCTCTTTCTTAAAATGGGGAGTGAGACTGCCTTGACGAGAGAAAATAAAAGTAGACGGAACATTTGGACTGATTTTGACAAAAAGGGGTGGGGACGAGCAGAAAACTCGTGGGCGTGTTGCTGAACATCTCTGAAAGGGCTTAATTTAAATTTTTAATAACAGAGTATTTTTTTTTCCCTCAAAGTTGAGGTGTTTTATGTATTACATGGATGTAACACATCTCTCATTTGTATAATTCTAGGTTCGGAGCTACAATTCTGTATAACAGTAAGAGTAGCTTGAATATAGTAATAAAGGTGTTTTACAGTTTTACATGATGTTCCCAGTGTTTTGTTGGCATGATTTGCCAGGGCCAATAAAAGCGTGTGATTATCATATAAATGCTTTGCACTCCCCTCCTCCTTGGACACATTCAGTCTCCTGTGCGCAACCCCCTCCCCCACCTTGTTATCTCTGATGGCTTTCGCACAGAGGAGCCAGCCAGGGCACCCCAAAGTCCAAGCGCCCAGCCCGGCTCTGCTCTGTACTGTCTGCAAATCCTAAGAGAAAGGAAGGAGTCACTCTGCACAGTCCTTCCTACCGCGTCAGCTTCCTGCACAGTTCAGGGTCCGGACTTCTCTGCATCCAGAAGGGGCCTCAAAGCCCTGGCCCGCACAGGGTCACCTGGTGTGACAGGAAACGGTAAAGCTCAGTACTCTATGTCACTGCTCCACAGGGACTCTAACCTCACATGCACGCTTCCTTTCTTTCCAATTTTCATTCTTGGGGGAAATTCAGCGCAAAGCGGCACCACCAAGCAAGTGCTCCCTGTTCTCCCAGCACCAAAGTTCACTAAAACTCCCCTGATTTACGTGCAGCCTCCCCGACTGCCAGCACCTGGCAGTCACAGCAACCAGCTCAGTCATAAACAGATCGCATACAATTTAATTTTAATGTGCTCGTTAGTCGTAGCACATTTCAGACATAATTGTGAACGCAACACAAAATTATAGCAAAAAGACAATTTTAATGCTGCCGTAGAAAAAAGGGTTATATGAAGATTCACATAATGGTGTTTCATTGTCAACAACAAAACAGGGCACAGAGTGTGTCACGGTATCTGTGCTGTTTACATGCCAATATTTTATACATAGGTTCTCATATGGTGTCAGCTGTCAGTTACTTCTGCAAATTAACTGCCAAAAATGGAGACGAACAGAATCACTTGGAGAGCCGGTAACCACGGGTTACCTTTCATAAGCCTAAAGATAAAGCTGCAGTGTGGGATCTTGGGAGAATAATTACGAAGAACAAAACAGAAAGTTACCAATTGAAATAAAAAGGCATCCTACAATATGAAATAGCAACCAAGAGGGCTTATAAATAAGTGAAAGAGGTTGTGTCACAGAATGCCTCATGACTTTTAAGCAAAGTATTACAGTACGAACATTTTAAAGGCTTTATCCATGTTTAGGAAATACAGTACAAGTTCCTTTTTTTGTTTTTTTTTTTCCTTTTCAAATAGACTTAACCCTTTGAGCGCTGAGTTCTTTTTAAGCATCCTTGGATTTCTAATAAATACCTTTAAAAATCATGTGCAAAATAGTTCTGGTACCTGCCAGGGATGGATTTCCTGGCCCCATTTATTCAGACTGCTCAAAACAAATGATAATACGATGCTAATAAATATGTATAATTTAAACATGAACTTCTATCAATATAGATGTACTGTATAGCAAAACAAACAATCATACTTTGCTTTCAGATAATGTTTCTGTATACTTTATAAATGCTATCTGTGGTATCTTCTGTATAATTTACAATGTTTGCATGTAAAAAACAAAACCCATAGACCTTAAAAAAGAAAAAGAAAAAAGAAATATACACTATACATAGGCACAGCTTATGCCCCAGAGCATAGCAGGTACATAAAACACTGTCGCTATAAATGCAAGAAAAAAGGTCATGTAACCACAATCACATTTTTCATAAGAGTCTGAAATCTATACAATATATACATCTATGTTTCAATGTGAAAATAATATTCTTTTAAATTTCAAGGCGTGTTATACCCCTGCAGACCTGCATAAATGGAGGTTCATATTATTATAACTAAGCTGGTAAGGACTTTAAAAAACAGAGCTTCATACATTATTATTTTATTTTATTTTTAACCAAATTAATGCAAAAGTGCTTCAAAGTACTCAGAGGGCTAAAGATGAAAGGGTGAGAAATGCCAGCACACCGGAGTCTCATGGAAAAAGTGTGCCTGATTTTGTTATAAATGCTTAATTAAACTGTCTGTTAATGCATGCAGCTTGAAGCATCAGGGGGGATGCTCACAACTAAATCTCATTTACACAAAGTTCCAAACACTTACCACTGAGTTTTAACCTTCATATTTTACCAGTAATAACAGCTGATTATGCACCTCTATTGAACACTGTACAGTTATACAAAACAGTCAGCCCAGAGTGATTCTCCGCAGTTAACATAAGAACATGTGCCAAGAAAAAGACAGAGGGGCCTTAAGGTGCCTTCAACAGTGTCCCTCAAAGCAAACTGCAGTCATCCCATCGGAAGCAAATGCTACTGTTTCTCCAACTCAGACACGTACAGCAGGTGGTCTTCTGGTGACTTCCCGTGTGTTTTGCTAAGGTGAAGTTTCACTGCATGCTTGCTTGCAAAGGTCCGATTGCAAAGTTTGCACTGATAGGAGGTCCCCAGGTCCTCCTCTGGGGAGGACGTCACCAATTTTTCCGATGGCGACTTGGTTTGTGCTATTTGATTGTTAATCTGTTCAGTGGACAGTTTGGATAGGTCCCGTAGCCGGAAGCCCAGGTGTGACTCTAGGTGGCTAATGTATGTGGAAGGAGTCCTGATTTGTGACGCACAGTCATTACAAAAGAACACGGGGTGGCCAGTGTCCAAGTTTTTGAGGAACTTTGTTCCACCTGTCCTTCGAAGCTGGTATTTCACATTGGCCAGCCAGTGGCTGATGGTGGTCATGGAGAGGCCGGTGAATCTGGAGATGTGCATGCGCTCCTGGGGGCTCAGGTCTGACATGACGTACTTCCCTTCGGACGTCTGCCGCAGACTGGCGGCAAACTGGGCCTGCAGGATGAGCAGGTGCTGGGGATTCCAGTTTGACTGGCGGCCCTTCCTCTTCTGTGCCGGCGTCGCCTCCTCAGCCTCCTCCAGAGTGGCCCCATCAATGTCAGACTTCTCAGAGATGCTAGAAGGAGTGGAGGATTTTGACGTGTGGCTCTCTGTCAAGTTCTTCAGCATATCAGATATATCTGACAAGGCATTCTCGCGTAGCGGCGAGTTTGACATGAATGATACGACGGCAGATGTCTTTGCCGTTGTCACCGTGGATGAGGAGGTTGCCGGAGATGTGGACGTGGGAGACAAAAGCACTGAACCCAAAGAGCAGCCTTTGTCACTCTTCCCTTTCGTCAGGTCTATAGGCTGGTCGTTGTTGACATGGTAGAAGTAGCGGTCGAGGTGCTCGGCCTTCTTGGCCTGCAGCGGGGGAGGGGTGGCCACGGCCGCCTTCTCAGCCAGGCTGTTGCTCATCTTGAACAGCATGCTCATGGGGTCTAGCGCGGGCAGGGAGGGTTTGGCAGCCTTGCCCAGGTGGATATTCATGACGGACTGCAGGGCACTCAGGGGATTCACGAAAGGCTGTTCGGGCGGGTGGTCAGTGATGATGGCCGTGCTGCCACTCAGGGTGCTACCCAGGGCCTTTACCAGCTCTTTGCCATTCTCCACGGGCTCTGCCGTAGGGCTCCCCTCCTTGCACCCATCCCTCGGGGGACTGGGGCTGTTCTCCTGGCTTTTGAAGCCCCCATCACTGGACGCCTCCATCTTGATGGGCTCGCTGAGCTCACTGCTACATGGGGACGGGGTGGCCCGCTTCGGTGGAGACAGCTTGTCCTCGGGCTCCTTCATTTTCTCCTCCACTTTGACGACTTTCTCTGTGACTTTTTTCACCAGCTCTTCCATGGCGTGAAAGTTTGTCTTGGGCATTGGGGAGGTCTGGCTGCTGGGTGGAGAGACCAGGGTCTGGTTTTTGGTGGGAGACACAATCTCGCTATTGCCAAACATGGGTTTCAGAGGTGTACTTTTCCCCGAGGAGCCCAGGGACAACTTCATCATGTTGGGGAGCTGGTAGGCGGCGTGGATGCTGGGGTAGCCTCCCCAGCTGGGAGTGCCATTCTGGGCCTTGTTGATGGCAGAAGTCACTGTGTTTTCTAGGGATTTGAGGATATCTAGTCCACCTTTGGGACTCTCTTCTAAGTCATTTTCAGTCAAATAATGGTACTTGGAAGAGATGTCATACTTCTCCTCTTCCTCACTGGGCTTGTCCTTCTCCTTCGGTTTCTCATCAGTGACCACTTTCTCCTTGTCAACTTCTTTCTTGACTTCCACATTCAGTTTGGGGGAGACACTTGCAGGTGTATTGGAGGGGGACGTGAAGGTGGTGGCTGCCAGAGGCACCGACTGCACCTTCTCGTCCAGCAGCGTGGTGATGGTGGGAGTGACAGGTGTCTCCATGATGGGCTTCCCCTTCTTCATGGCTGAGTTCGTGACCTTGATGAAGTGGCCAGTGACCATCATGTGGGCCGTGAGTTCCTGCAGGGTGTCGTGGGAGCTGCCACATTCCATGCATTTCAGGATCTGTGACTTCCGGGCTTCAAAGTGCCATGCATAGCTAGCCCCATTCTGGTGGCCGTACCGATTATTTGGCGTGATGTAAGGATTGGAGTTCTTCTGAAGGGCATCGTTGGCATCTGACAGGGTAGCTTTGGGGGTCCCACCTGTGGAATCTGGGGAGCTGGGGAGCTCTAGCTCCAGTGATGCTTTCTTTCGGGCTGCAGGAATAATTTTGGCTGCTACAGGAGTGACAGGTTCCTTCAGAGGCACTTTTTGGTAGTGTTTCGTTTTGATCATATGGACACTCAAGTCTTGGAGGGACTCAAAGGAGTGGCCACAGTACATGCACTTCAACACCTTCTGAGCATCCTCCTTGCCCTCCATCTCCAGCAAGGAGCGTTTGCGAGGCTTGGACCAGCGTTTGGGGTTGTTGTTGTCAGTCTCATGGTTGTCGTCACGGTAGTGGCCAGTTTCATTCATGTGCACAGTCAGCTCCACCAGGGTGTCGTAGGCGGCGCTGCAGTCCTTACAGCGGAATTTGCTGGCTCCCGTGAAGATGGAGCCATAGAGCTTGCTGCTCTGCCGATAGAGCTGCACAGTGCTGAAGAGGCTGGGCTCGGGCAGCATGCGGCTCTGGGAAACCTGCTGCAGGGTCTTGGCCATGGCACTCTGGTGCCAGTCGAAGCTCCCGCTCCCACAGCTGCTGCTGCTACTGCTGCTGCTGCTGCTACTGCCGTTGTTCTTCTCGGAGGAGGGCTGGTGCAGGTTGAGGTTGAGGTTGGACCAGTAGGAGTTGGAAAGGAAGTTATTATACACAGCCTTCATCTGCTCCAGGCTATCAGACACGGTCGTGTCCTCCAGGGGGACGGGGACTTCCTTGGTCTCCTCTTCATTCTTGATGGAGCCACTTTCAAAGTCAGCCATTCGGTCGCTGGTCTCGCTGATGTGTGACTCACTGTCCATTTCGTGGCTGGAAAACTCAGCAGTCGGGGAGTTCTGGTAGCTGGGGCAGGGTTTGCTGAGCTCCTTCTCCGGGCACATGTACTTGGCTGAAGGCTCTCCATCTGCCGTGTGCTCTTCAGGGTCTATGTCTTCATCTACCAGCGCGGCCGCCTTTAACTCATCAGAAACATAGGCTGTCGTGATAACAGGTGGAAGCGAGGATCAGACAGGATAGGAAGAAGAGAGAAGGAGGAGGAAAAAAAGGGGGAAAAAAGCATTAGTAAGTGTTGACCATACCTGGAATATGTTCTTGGCTCTCAGGAAAAGGTAGCGAACTAAGTGGGCAAATGTATTTGTAAAATTAAATAGTTAAAATGTAGTGTTTCATTGAAGTAAAAAAAAAAAAAAAAGCCTGCTCTTCAAACATAATTTGCCACCTTATTCTTCTCAAGGGGCAACAGCTTGAAATTAAAACTAAATTTGAAATTAATGAAGCACATTCTGGAGGTGGCATTCATTTCTAAAGTAATAAATTACTTGTATCAACCTCAGAGACAGCAGTTCCTGTCTGTCAATTAATATGTCTTATGCTTCTCCTACCCCTAATGCATTTCTTAACAGACAGATTCACGATTTAAATTAAGCAAGCATTTTTTACTCATTACATTTTTGAGGCTCAATCTTTAATAAATATAAAGTACAAAAACATCAATAAAATTTTTACGAAGTAAAAAGAAAGTACATCAATTGCAATAAATTAAAAAGAAGGTCTCATGGTTTCTTTTCTTTCTCCCTTCTGGAAAAGCAGGTACCCCCCCCCCACCGAAAGCTCAGAGTGACTTGCCTAGAAGGAATGGGTGCTGGTTGGGGGGTGTCTGATCCGTGACCGCCCAGCCTTGTCTTGTTCCCCACCTGGGCACTCAGCCATTCTTGGCTATTCCCACGCAAACACTATCCACGCAGAATTATGTCAGAGAAAGTTCAGGAAAATTGGTATGCGGTGCTCATTCCTGCTGTATAAATATATACAAGACCTTCCAGTGGACCTTACAAATGTCAAAGTGTTTGCTCTTTAGACTACTTTGTCAATATTTACCCAGCATAAGCTTCATGGGCATCCAACAGGGATCCTGTCTTCCTGGAGACAGTGTAACTGGGGATGCAAACCCAGCACGCACTCCAGAGCACGAGGAGGACAGAGCCCAGCAGCTGGGGGTTCTAGGACATGCACACCCAGACACATAAGTCCAGAGAACATGCTTGTTAATGGGACAGAGCGATTTTTCCCCTCATTTTCTTGCATTCAGTGACTCAGGTTATCCCTTAATGACAGTGACCTCCTACCGTGTATGATGTACAGTGGTCTTGCAAACACTTAGGTATGACCAGCCTTATGTGAGCTACAATTTCAAGCCAAAGAAGGCGAACAAAAGTGACTTTTTCCTATCGGCTCTTAAGTACCTGCTTGCATCCGAAGGTTAATGTGTCGAGTCTAGAATGCCACTTTGCTAATTAGAAGGCTGATGGAAAAGAGAGAAAAAGATAAAGAAAAACTGTTCTTGGGAAAGGAATGGATGCTCTGTTTATAGAGTTAAGTAATTTTAAAATAGAAATACAGTGACTCCTTGGTTCACCAACTTAATTCATTTCACAATTCTGGAAAAATAGCCACATTCGTGTTCATGCTGGAAAGATGCCTGTGGTCTTGCTTGTCACCTGATGCCGAGTTCACAAACACTAACCAAATCTTGCCGAACGCTGCTGTTTGCAAACCAAACCATTCACGAACGTGTTTGTGAACTGAGCATTTGCTACATCAGGGGAAAAAAAAAAATCGCACATCGATTCCCTTGAAGCCAAATGCATATTCCTCTCCCCCTGTTCCTTCCTGCTTCGCTGCGATGGTTCTGTTCTCCAGTCTCCCCTTTGAGCACCGAGATTTCTAAGCTGAAACACAAGAGTGATGTCTCACACTAATGTAATGTGAGCTTGGCTGGGAATCGTGTCCCAGGGGCACGAGTCGGCTGCAGAGAAAGGGACACTGCTGCCCAAATGCAATGCACGAGAGAGCAAGAGGCCTGCACAAGAGCCACTCTGGGCCCTACAGAAATGACCAGAAGAAAGTAGCCCTGCTCTGGGTAGCCAAGGTGAGAAGCGCTGCGGTGAACCTTACATCTGAGGCCACACGCTTAGAGATGACAAATTAAAATGGCTAAAGTTCTTTTCCTAGGGCCAGAGCCAAAACGAATAGGGAAACAGTGTGCAGGCCAGCGGGGGCTGCTCTGCTGGCTGCGGCGCGGGATGGGAAGGCACATGATGGAAAGGGAACAGGAAAAGAAAACCAAGACATCTCCGTCTTTGCCACAGCTTGCAGCACACTGGAGAAATCAGGACCCCTAGACCCCTAGAAGGTGGCAGGCCTGAAGGAAGGACAGGGATAGAGGGATTAAACAACCCTATTTGCCGGGATCTGGTTTTAGCTCTGAAGGTCCTGTGTCTGGGAACCCATCGGTCCTGGCATGCGGTGCCCAGCAATGGAAGGCAGGGCATCTATGGGAGTCTGCATCTTCTCATGCAGTTCCCATAGAGAGCAGCTGTAACAGGGTACACGGGGCTTAGCCAGATGCAGTTCACAGTCTGCAGAATGCACGGGGCAGGGTGGGGTGTGTGGTGCTCCTCCACCACACCACCACAAGGGGCTCTACTGTGGAGAATGCTGGAAAATGAAGAGCAAACTGAGTCCCTGACATCTAGATTCAAGGGCTTGATCTATGCCAAGGTAGAGGTTCAAGCCCTTCTCTGCTGGCCATGCTCCTGGAGACTGAATCTCATACCCTTGGGCATTTTACTTGTTTTAGAGCCTTCAAAGAATCCAACCTGAGACAGAAAATGCGTCTCTCATTACCACTGCAGGAGGATACCAGGCAGCCAGAAGCAGCTGCAGTCAGTAGTGGACATGCAAAGGCCCACCCTGGCATGAAGCTAATGAGCTGCTTTGCCAGCCGAACTCCCTCTTGGGGACAGCCTGCGTTCCCATGGCCAGGAGTGGCACATGCCCTGCCATGGAAGCGTCAACATAGCTCTGGGTACCCCACAGACTGTCTAGCACACCCGTTTTATGTGTTCCTGCCCAGGATGGTCTCTGACATGATCCAGAATGGATGCATTAGAGTGTCAGAATGGCACAATTTTGATGTCTGAGAAAGAGATAAACATTGAAAGACAAAGAAGAGCAACCTTTCTGGTGGGAACAAAATCCAACTTCAGGGGAAATTAAGTCTCCAGTGCCAAGTAGGCCTAGATCTTAAGGAGACTTGGTCTCACCCACACCAGCCCGCCCCTTATCCTGCCTTCAGATGGTCTGCATAGGTATACTTGTACACTATGATGGGACTCTCGTGACCTGTTCCATAGGTTCTGCTCTTTAGGACTCCCCGGCAAAACAATTCCTCCCTCGGTAGAGCCTATGGCTTTAATCATGTATTTTTCTTCCAGTTTAAAATACAGAGCAGACTTTCCGCCATGCTTTGCAGTAACTTCACTCTTGCTAGAGTACCTTGATGGCTAAACTTTAACAGAAAGTAGAAATGGACCTAGAGATGGCAGAGTGGCTCGTAGCAAGGAAGAATCAGTCACTGCACAAATACTTCCTACAGGCCCACAGAGCCAGGTAAGCCGCAGCACTCTGGGCAAGACATCGCATCCATGCGTGAGCCTCAGCTTCCCTACCCGTACAACGCCATGCACTGGGGTAACGAGCTACTAGCCTTCCTCTTCTGCATTTGCAGCATTTTGCTGCAAAACCTTTCCGATTAGAGGGTGAAGAGCTGAGGAGCGAGCTTCCCTCTGGCTCCTTCTCCCTAAGCGCTGGCTCTGCACAAACACTCAACAACCAAGCTGTTCCTGAGTGCCTTCTTCTCTGGGTCAAGCCTAACATGCAGGGTTGCCGACTGCATACAAGGAAGTTTCAGGACACATGGCCAGTTAGTGCTCTGTGTGGATCAGGTGAAGAGCGGCGGAGAACAGATGCCTGCTTCGTCACGTGCATGGGGAGAGACCCGCCACAGACGGGCGAGCTTCCCAGGAACATGGCCCAGGCCTGCATATGGAGCCTCTGTGCTCAGAGGGCTAAGTGCTGTTCTTCACCAGCCCCGGACAAGAGGTTACACACAGCCTTGGAATTCTTTGCTATTGTCACAGGCAGTATGTGAATCCCTGTAGCCTTTTAACTTTCTGCATGTGCTTGTTTGAATGTTCCAGAAACAACCTTGAATCCTCTGTGGGTCCTGCACACAGTAGGTGAGCGACAGACACCAGTTTTCTCATTTGAAAGAGGTTAGTTGGAGGTCACTGCCAGAAGAGAGGTGTTGTTAATAGCCTTTGTAACTAGATCTCTGTCGCGTTCCACCTCATCCTGGCCTACCCTGTCCTCAATCAACTCCCTGACACCAGGCCCATCAGAAGCCACTGGGATTATCAAAAAACCAGCTGTCATGTCAACCATCTGGCTCCTCCCCATGAAACACCTTCAGTGAGTTTAAAATAAAACCCACATTCTTCAAAGCAGTTCCAAGAGTCCTCCACCATTTGGCCCCTGCTTCCTTTCTAGTTTCAGATTCTAGAATGTACCAAGACCTCTCACTCCTCCCTTCCCACTGCTGCCTGCTCCGCTGGAAACCCTGAAGCAGGTGCAGTGGACAGGGAGAATGTCCCCAGGGCTATGTGTAAAAGGTCATATCTGGCTTTTCTGACCTGAGATTCTGTCCCTACAGTACCCTCTTCATAGGCAAAGCACACCACTGAAATCACTGCTCTATAGCCAGATGTTCCAGCTGTTCTACCCCTCAGCTCTATATGATCAGGACTAGCCCCCACATCCTACACCCTACATACCTACATACCAGTTGGCTGGCTCAAACCTGCTAGCCAGCTCTGTTAGTTACCTTTTCTGTTACTCAACAAAAGACCTGAGTTTGGCTAACCTTACTTTTTGAAAAAGAGGGGTATTTAGCTTACAATTTGGGAAAGTGAAAATCCAAACGGCATGTCCTCAGATCTGACAGGGGCCCCTCAGCATGAGGTGGAAGTGTATGCAAGAAGAAAAAACCACATCTTAGAACAGGACACCAGCAAGAGACATGGGTCAGGTTTCCTGTCCTATCAGTGTACTCCTGCAAGGACCCACTCCAGGCCCCACAAGAACACCCTTTATTTCTTCCAATGGTAGTTCCCCCAGTGACCTTGGGCTGTCCTACTAGCCCCCACCTGTTAAAGACCCCACCACTCCTTCCATCAACACGCCAAGGATCGCATCGCCAACACGGAACCGGTGGGGGACACGTTCAAACCATTTCCAAAAGATGGCCCTTGCCCACGGTGACCAACTATTGTGGAAGGAATGAGTATCGCAGATAACTTCTTTATATCTCTTTACAGTGGTGTGAACCTCCCAAGTGGAGCCAGTCTCCAGCCAGTCCCAAACAGAGAGATGTCCTTGGGTATGGCACGCAGGCTTTTGCTCTCAGAGTGTGACCGGCGTTTCCAGCAGTGCATGTCAAGAGGACAGGCCTCCAGGATAGACAGGACGCAGAAGCCGCTGCCACACGGAAGAGATGAGGGAGCACCCCGGCTGGTGGTCTGCTTTCGTTGGGGCCACCCTTGGCTGTGTCCACGCACATGTGCCTGCCTTCAAGGACGCATGATCCTGGCTCTTTTCTCTTTCACAGATAGGACTGAAACCTTTGGTGCCTGCTCCAGCAGAGCAGACTGTGGGACTGTGAGGGGAGGAGACTCTAGTTCAAACCACCATTCAACAGACTGCACAAAGGAAAGAAATGCATAGAGGCAGGCAGAGACTCACCAGGGAGGCAGGGTTGACGGAGGAACCTGCATTTGGTCTTTCCCTCGGAGCTCTGCTGACAAAGTCTCTCACCTACATGATAGCCAAACTGCTGTACCCGATTTCCAACAAGCACCCCAATTTTCCCAACCCACAAGCAAAAACCCAGTGCTTAAGGCTGCAGGTATGATTGATCTGTAGAGGGTTAGTGCCAAGGGTACCTAAGTAGACCACTGGATGAACTGAAGAATTTTTCTGAGCAGAACCAAATGGCATCCTTAGGTAGATCAAGCTCCAGAAAAATACAGGCTCCCAAATTTCCAAAAGCCTCCAAGAGTCTTACAACCCAACACCCTGGGAAGGGCATGTGATGAAGAAAATGATCCTGCTTGTTGTGCACATGCGCGGGCGCTCTCTCCCCTTGTACTGCCTCTGATCCTCAGAAAGGTCCTGGGAAATGGAAAAAATGATCTCCATCCTACAGACATGGAAATTGGCATTTCATCAAGCACCAAGAAATGGATTATTTCTCCAAAAAGGCCCAGATCCCAGTGTGAGGGGCCGCCATGAAAAAGCATGTGCCTGCGTGCTGCGCTGGGCCTGAGCGGCCTGAGAGGCTCAGCCTTGGCTGCCCTCTCCAGCAGAGTCCACACCTGCACCTCCAGGAGCATCCTGAGTTCTCACCCACAGTGCCCCAGTGGCAGGGTGCAGACGTGTCCAAGGGATGGAGAGCCACCTCACCAAAGCAATGAGAAGGTCAGAGGGCAGCTGCTTCCTCCTGAATAGTCACCAGCAATCACTAAACGTAATCACTGCATGAAAGGAAATTAACCTGTTTCATAGAAATATAAAGCAGGAATCTTGGGCATAATGGAATCCATTTCTGGCCAAGTGGGAACTACCTTCAACACATCATTATGACTCTTCCGAAGATGAAGAGGAGGCAGCTTGGACCTGTGCTCCCAGGCCACAGGGGCTGTGGGTGGGCAGGGATAGGGCTGACAGGGGAAGGAAGGAAGGAAGAGAAAGGTTAGCTCTGTGCCCTGCTTCCAGAAACGATTTGAAAGTGAACTTCCCTGAGGATGTTAACATGCAGGGTGCCGGAATGAAGGTTCTGAAGCTACAGCCCTCTGAACACCTGAAACTCCCTAGGAGGGTACACGGCTAGTCAAACATTGCTAAGATACCCTGCCCCAGGTCCGCTGAGTATGACCAGCCTGAAGAATATCCTCCTGCACAAAGTGCAACTCAGCACCTTCTACCAGGTTACCTGGACCAGGACCAAAGGCCAGGCAGAGGCCAGAGGGAGGGGCAGACTGACAGGAGGGAAGCGGGGCATGAGAAAGGGTCAGATGCTGTTACCTGGCCAGGGACTTCAGCGGGGTGAGAGTGAGTGGGGAGGACCAGAGAGGAAAAAAGGAAAAGAGAGAGAGCAGGGGGAAAGGGGTTCCAAAAAGCATGGGAGGTAGCAAGGCAGCAAGAAAAGCACGATAGAGATTTGATAAGAGAAAAAGACGAAAGAAAAGACTTTAGTGGAAAGGACTATAAAATGGAGATGGCTAGTGCTTGGGTTGCTGGGACAAAGGAGGCCAGGAAGACACCCACCAAGCATGGGCAGGGAGAAGAAGCCACCAGGATGCTCCGGGAGCCGCCCCCTGCCCCACCAAGGCTTGGGCTGCAGGCCTGCTCTCTGCCCTCACCCCCTGGGCGCTCTGATGACACGAGGTTGTGATTTCTCTTTTTAAAGAATAACTTAATCAGTTGAGGGAGTGGCTAAGGAGAAAGTTAACACCAATCCTGATGAAGAGGGCAAGCTGGAAGCAGATTAGAGATGGGACGGGTGCTGCCTGAGAGACAGTCAGGAACCTTCCTGAACAGAGAGAACGGCATGGCAGAGAGAACGGTGGGGCCCGGAGACCTCCCAGGAGCCCCCTGGCAGGCCTTTACGGATATGATCACGTGGAAATCAGGACTGTCCGGAAAATGCCAGGGACATGGCCAAAATCAGGTCACCTGAAAATAAGGCCACCGGGTCCGGGGTTGAGTCTCTGACCAAAGTCTCCAGGGCACGAGCCCACCAGCCTCTGCAGATTTCCTCCCCAGAGAAGGTGATTCTGTCTGTGCCACAGACTCTAAACCCAAGTTTTCCCTATTACTTGTGCACTGCTGTCCACCTGGCTCGCACCACTGCCGTGTGGCCCACCACAGAGCAGAACCCCCCAGGAACTTCGGGAAGGCACAGTGGAGAGGCATGCCTTCGACAGCCATCCTGGAGGGGAGAAGCCCGTACTCCGCAGAGGCTTCTACACTGCATTTTCCTCTGTGAAATTATCCAGTGTCCCTGAGGGCGTGGCCGTGGTGCTCAGCTTCTCCCTGCCCAGCACTGCTCACATGGCTGAGAAGATGACTGGCGGCAGGTCTCTACCTGAGCTCCAGTACCTTCACTCACAAATGGAAAAGAGGAAGGATGTGGGGATAACATTGGCCACGCCCACTCCTCAGGTGTTCACACCATTGAATATGAAGGACTTTTCCAAGTTAAAGGGTTTCTGCCAATAGAGACCTGCAAACTGGACCAGGCATGCCGGGAGGGTGAGTCGTGGGCTCAGCAGTGGTTGCTGGGGTCAGCCCTCCTCTTGCGATGACCTGAGCTGGCATCTCCCAGACCTCACAGCCTTTCAGGGAAGGGGCACTGGAGAGACCAGGGGAAGCTCTGCCTGAATGGACCCCCATGGGAGCTCGAATCTACTTCTCCCTCTGGAGACAGTGGAAAAGGAAACAAGCCAGAGAGAGGAAAGGAGGACAGGGAAGCGGAAGGCCGGAAGGAAGAAGCAGCGTGAGCCGAGCATGTGCACAATGAAGACTCCCGGCCCACGCATGTCCCGTCCCAGGTCCTGGGCCCTGGCTGTGGTACTTTTAGGAAGACAGGGCATAACCCAAGCCCGGCCCCAACCCCCAGCTGCACTGCTCGGATCTGGTCCCGGTTCTCAGTACCCTGTGCTGGGCTAGGCAACAGTGCTGGATGGGCCACTGTATGGTGCCGCCTGGGGAGGACACTGCAGACACTCCCTGGCTGCCGGTGTCCCTGCAGGCCCTGTCCTCCACCAGGCCACCTTCTCAGGCTGAGCCTAGTCTCCCTGTCTGACCAGCCTCTGATCCACACCGTAAGAATTCCTGCTTTAAGATGAACTGGGATGGACTAGGCTCTGCTGCCCCTCTTTGGTGCTTTCTGCACGGGGTTTTGCTACATCAACATGTTATCTGACTCATCTTGATCCCTTTGTAAGGGTAGCCACACCTGCAGTATCTAATGTACCCAGTGGAACCTCATCTGGGGCCTAGAGTTCTTTTCAAATGTCCCGAGAGCCCACAAAATAGGCTGCTCAGAGGTATCACCCACTCCCCAGCGGCCAGCTCAGAAGGGTTGGGAAGTGGCAATGCAGAGCTCAGAGCCAGGCTATGCTCACCAACTACCCTCCAGGCAACCCCTGCATCCTGCACAGGGCCCTCAACCAGGTAACTATCAAGACAGAAGGGCATCCTCTCAGCTGCCGAGCGGAAGAGGCTTGCAAACAGTCCTGAGATGAGACTCCCCTTCTGTACTGAGAGTGAAGCAATGGCAGAAGAGGTGACAGATGGAGTAGAGGTAGCATGGTGAGACACAGCCTCAGCACCACACAAGGGACTGGTGTGAAGGCTGGGCCCACGTTGGATTATTAAACAGGCATCAGAGAGAAAACAAAAATGGCACTAGAGAAGAAAAACTATGCCTCTTATGCAGGAGGTCCCAGGCAGTTAAGTAGCAAACACTGAAATGTGCTTGATGCATGTGCCTGGGCACCTGGAGTCATCTCCCATGCCATCTGGGATGACAGAGGTCACAGTCTCCTGGGACAAAGAGAGAGATCAGCCATTCTGCACAGCACCAGAAAGGCTAGGAGCCTTGCAGGCACCTCTGATGGGCATGGGGCTCCTCAGAAAGCAGCAAGTACCCAAAGGTCTGAAGCCAGAACAGAGGGCTGGGAGGGTGTGGTCGAGCGTGCACACGGCTGGACTACAATGGTCAGGCCTTCTCCAGCAGGCTGCTTGTGCTAGGATGACAACCTTGTCTAGATTGATTGTTCTTCCCCCCAGCAAGGTCAGGAATATTAATTTTGTACACGTTAATTTGATGTAACATGTGAGATGAATGCTTGTTCAGTTGGGCATCATTGTGTTAATAAAACCGCGATGCTTTCTTGCCAAGAAAAGCACGGCATTAGCTGATTGGTGACGAAAGTCAGTGGGAATAAGGCTGTGTCACGCTTTGGCAGAGCCAGAGTAGCCAATGGTTGTTTGGAGCATAGCAGGCTGCTGCTGCTTCTTAGTGCATCAAGGGCAAGGAGGCTCCAAAGGACACTGTCCAGCTGTTGGAAACAGCCTGCTTCGGAGACAACATCTAGAACAAGCTACGGCAGAAAACAGGTGGCCCGAAGCCTCTACTTGGTTGAGGAAGACATTGCCAGCCAGGGACGGTGGCAGCACTGTGGAATCCCAGCATTCTAGGAAGCTGAAGCAGGAGGATTGTGAGCGTGAGCCAAGTCCAGACAAGTTCACCAGTTAGTAAATCCTGTTTCAGAGAGAGAGAGAGAGAGAGAGAGAGAGAGAGAGAGAGAGAGA
>NDGM011232556.1:1901-22034 GCA_002564305.1 Octomys mimax | reverse complement strand
TACCCTGGGGATGGGTGATTTTCAACGTGTAAATAGACATATTAGAACTTTCAAAAGATAACACAGACTACTTTTATTTTAGTTAAAAAATTAGAAAGTGACAGTTCCACCTCATCTTTTTTTCTTGCAGATTAATGAAAATTTCACGTGTGGGAGCAGAAAGCTCTCCAAGGGCCACTGTGCCCTTTTGCCCAGGGCAGGACTCCTCCCTCCCTCTCCACCTTCCCCTCACCCTGCCGAGATTTTGGTGCTGCTGGGAGGGAAGGGTGAGGACTAACTGATCGCCTTGAGTCCTTCCAGCTTTGCTCATGAATCATTGCCAGCAGTGCCAATGAAACAGCTCTCATCCAGAATTCAAAAATATGCTGAATGAACAGCCGGCCGGCTAGCTCAGCAGATTAAAGCACCTGCAAGCAGGCTTAGGGGCCGGGGACTTGATTCCCGGGCCTGCCATACCGGCCCCACTCCCCGGGGACACACTGAGATGGCAATTGAGACTGGGCATGGTAATCCCAGCTCTTGGGAGGCTGTAAACAGTTGGATCACTACGAGTCTGATCTAGTAGTGAGACCCTGAATACCCTGTGACCCTTCCCTAAAATACAAAAAAAAAGGCCTAATGATTATTAGTATTTATTAAAAATATTCTTTTATTTGTTTCCTTTTTCATCCAATAGATACCTTTAAGCCTTGTTTCTATCCTTAATTCCAGGTAGTTAAAGGCAAAAAATTATGATGTCTCACAATAAACCAAGCTTTGCAGAACTGATAGAAGAAACTTTCCTGTGAGATAGGCAACCACAGCTATTCAAAGGCATCTCAGAGTGCAATATCAAGTAGGCACCGAAGGAGGTCAGAAAGGGACAACACGATCCCTTCGTCACTGCTGTATCAGTTCAGTTTGGGAAATCAATAAAATTCCTAAATGCTGCAGTAGATTCACAATTGGCAAAATGTTTCTCAAGTATAGAATTATGGAACGCTTTACAGTCCAAGAGGAACATGAAGTGATGCGTTCATGATTATACAGCTTCTACTTCATGATTTCTTTCTCTTGTTCCAGAGACTACACCCTGAAATGCCCTTTCTCCTGAAAATCAGGACATGAACAAAGTTAGAGAAAGATTCACCTTCTCTGCTTTTCAGTCATGAGGCCGAAACAGTACAGAGCTCCAGGTTAGGGGCTGACTTGGGGGCAGGTGGCCCAGAAAGCCCAGATGACAGTCTCATGATCCTGTTCTCAATGTTTACAATCTGATTATAGAGTTCGCCATGTGTTGTACCATGTAGATCCTTCTGGAATTAGTTTTAAATATTTTAGAACATTCAGAGATAAAAATCTTTGAAAGTAGAGATAATAGATACAGAGAACCAATGAATGCCGATCTTAAAGAGCTGGATGAAGTCTTTCTGGGAATCTCAGTTTTCTGTAAAACAGATGTAATAGATTTTACCATGCGAACCCATCATGAAATAGACTGGTAACCAAATAAAATGTCATGTGTTGTTGTGCAGATGGTTGTCCACTGGGGATAGGTTAGTGGTACTGCCACCTGCAGGATCTATGGGGGAGCCTAGAGTGTGCTCTCCCTGGGCTTGGAGAATAAGGCGTGCTCTTTACCTCTGCACTACAGCCCCAGCTCTCAACTGATGATTTTGCTTATCAGGAAGAGGAAGAAGGCGTTCTTTTACCTTACTGGGCACCCTGTGCCACAGAGGACACACTCTGGGATGAAGTATTTTCCAGCATGGTACTGCTGCAGGAAAGGTTGAGATGCCCTGCTACAGAATGGGGCACAGAATGGTGTGGTAGTTATTTCTACAGTCTACATTTCCAAACCAGCTCTTATAGAAAACAAAGGCACGCTGAGGGGAGGAGATGACATATTTCTCTAGCCTTGAAACAGACTAACTCCCAGGTTTCTTTGGATGTGTGCATAATCAGCTATATGCCTTGAATACCACTCTCAACGGCTCCAGTGTCAGTTCAAACATTGTCCAGGCTGTGACAGACATTCATGAACAATTACATGGATATTTTTCTGTTAATTTTCCTGTATGTAAAATAATGAACATTTTGATATGCAAGGCAAGTAACTGTAAAATAGGCACTGGGTGAAGATATTTAAAGCAGATGTTCAAGGCTGATTTTCCAATACTCCCCACCTTTCCCATCTATTTCCGCTCACTCTACCCTGCCACACACTCAGACCTTGCAAGTTTCTGTGCTTTAGTCCCTTCCCAGGACAGCCTGGCTTGACACAGTGGAACACTGCACACTCTTCAGTGCACGTGCAAAGGCTCCTGGAGTCCTCAGAGCTCTGGGCTTACAGCCTTAGGCTTCCCTACAGACTGTTCTTTCTTCTTCTCCACTGTGACATTGTTCCCTAAAGATTCTCTGTAGGATTTTTTCTATGGTAACTTTTTAAAACTCAGAGCAGTTGGAATGTATGACCACTGAACTATCTTCTGGTATACTGATAAAGCAGTATCTTTTCTTTCTTTTCACTTGTATGCATTGAATCCGATCCCGACATTTTTGGAGAAGGGGCTGTACTATACTGAACTCAGTCTGGCATACACTTTTTGTGGAAATGCTTAGTTAACACCATTGAGTAAAACCTCTTTCTGCCTTTGTCACATGATGGTTTGGAATGCTGTCGCCGCACAGCACCTACCTGAAGTTGCCTCAGCATGTGCTGGTGCCTTGTCCTCTCTCCTCTTGCAGCTCTGGTGCCCTGCATGCAATTCTAATGCTTCTCAGGTGCCTTCCCTCGTTATTCGCACCACGTTCGCTTGGTTACTCCCTTCTACGAGGCTCACAGCAGCAGCAGGCTGAGTAGTCTTTGAATTTCCTCAGGAAGCCTCAGGAGATGCAGGTCCACCAACAGCCCTCATCTGAGGGGATGTGGTGCGTACAGCCTGGCCCTTGCCAAACCAAGTTCTGTGTCCCCATCGCTGAACCCTTGATTTGCTTGCACGTGCTCCTCAGTGCCACCCTAGATCTTTGTATGGATGTTGGGCTCATCAGAGATGATCATGAACATGCTGAAGTTGGACTTCATCGCTACTTAGCACAAGGTCCTTTAGTAGGTCTGGGCTTTGCAGCCACAGGCAGAATTATGAAAATAAATACTACTAAAGGTTTATGTTTATCCTGAGTCTCTTGAAGTCTGTGACTAGGGTATGACATAGCATATAAAATGAAGTGAAATGAAATGAAGGTAAGCAAAGCCATAACCATAAATAATGGAATTCACTACACTGAGTAAATGCATTCATGCAGTTGTTTACCAAACAATGCCGGCCCAAACCTTCTTGCCAAAGATTTAACTTTATAACAACCTATCAAAATAAAAGATAACTTTCAATGATGAATATTAATTAAATTTGAGATAAATTTCAGATTTCCCTTTAGCCCAACAAACATTATTCAATACTTTCAATGTGTTAGATGCTATTCTCTGTAGTGCAAGCGTGGCAGTGGCTGGATGTTCTGCCCTTAAAGCCTACAGTCACTCCATACTCTGTTTTTTTTCTGGTGCCAGGGTTTGAATTCAGGACCTTATGCTTGCCTGGCAGGTGCTTACGCTGCTGAGCTATCTCTCTGGCCCTCCATATTCATTTTAACTAAAGTAATATGGAAAGAATAGTGCATTGCTTTCTAAATATATTAGGAAATATAATGTTCATAATTTTCTGTTACATCTAATAATTTCATGATATGGATTTTATATAAACAAATTAAATTAGTAAGGAAAATGCATAAGTTCTTATTTAAATTCTTTCCAAAGCATTGGAACTAAACAGTTTGAAAGATGTTTCCTAGACTCCTCCCATGATGTGTATGTGAATTCCCAATTAGGATTTTTTTTTATTCTATTTTTTAAATTCACTATTCTACTTACATATAATCACTGGTGATTGTCCTATAAATACTGTATAGAATAAATGATTGTGACTAACTATGTTTTAAGTAGTACACTTACAGTTTAATCTTTTGATTTGAAATTAATATAAAGAGTCTTTGTCTGAGGCAAGGGAAAAATAAGCAGAGGGAGAAAATCTTACCCATGGTCATTAGTACACACCTAGTTGTCTGTATATTATGGAGAATTAGTCGCATTTTAGAAAGAGCTTTTAATTGCTTAATCTTAGCAATGTGGGCAATGACATACGTGTTTTATTTTAGGGTCTATCTAGCTCACTCAGAAAATGTAATGGACCTAATTTTCATTTAGTATAGGTCTGTGCAGTTCCTAAAACATCTAAATGGCTATTAATTTAATCAGGTAATTTAACTATAGCTCCAGAAAAGGCCACCAGCTAGTTGTCACGCGATGATTATGGGGTTGACATTTCTGTCCCAGGATGCCAGAGGCAGACTTTGATACATCATTTTCTTTTTGAAGGTTAAACTCAGATAACCTGCCTTTGGCATTTAATTAGCTACATATTAAACACTCTTTTAATAATAAAATGATTAAAAATTTTATTGCTTCTCAAATGAGGCCCTTTTAGATAGATTTAATGACTTGGTTAGAGCTCTGTAGTTTGTGAACCAAACCTTACTTAGACCAGCATGTAGTAATGATATGCTTTACAGCTTGCAAAATCTGTATTTTATTCAAATGATGGCCATAATCATTTTGGATAAAACTTATAATGCTTTCTTCTGTGTTTTTAAGTCTAACTGTTAAATGTCACTGGAAAGTAACCAGAAACTCATTGATTCAAAATTTCCAGAAATTACCAACTTTAAGGTTAATAAAGAAACTATGAAGTTGGTTTAATGTGCTGAATCTTACACACTAATTGTTTACCCTTTAGAAAAATCATTTCTCACCATTAAGGGCTGAAAAAAAAAAAAGATGAAATTGTTGTCGAGGCGACAGAGATACATCGTGAGTGCAGCGCAAATCCCCATCCACACCTTCAGTTACTACCAGCTCCGCAGTGGAAACAGGCAGAAGTGCATTCACTGCCCATCCCAAGCATGAGCCTGGAAGCAGACAGAAGCTGTACACTGTCGCTGGAGCTGCAGAGGCAGGGTGCTGTCACTCAGAACAGGGATAGCAGCATCTTTGGTTGTGATCGTTTTACCTGTTTTCTTTGCAGTTTTAGCATAATTCTGAGTGTATTTTATTATTCCATCATGCTGATTTTAGGCATGCCACAGCTTGCATCTTAAGTGTCCCCTGAAGTCCCCTGAGTTAAAGGTCACATTGCCATTAGCTGGGTGCAGCTGGGAGTGGTGGAGGCTTCAGTGAGGACCCTGGGGGAGGGGCTTTAGGCCGCGGTGAGTCTTTCTCTTAAGGGGTATTGTGGTTTGTGTCTACTTGTCCCCCCAAAGCCTCATGCAGTCATGGGGCGGGGACTTCTAGAGTTTGAGATTAATTCATGATCAAGGCTGGGATTATGGTTTAGTACTATTGGGATTATGGGTGTGAATACTACTCCCAGCCTGGGGCGGAAAGCCTGAATGCAACTTAAGAGGGACGGACTTCCTCTCTGTAGCCATTGTTGCTGCTCCTCCTTGCTCTTGCTCTTTGCCACCGCCATGAAGGGCGGCCCTCTGCCATGTGCCGCTCTGCCTTGGAGCCAGCTGAGTATGGACTGAAGCCTCCAGTGACTGTGAGCTAAATAAACTCTTCCTTCCTTCAGTGTGGGTGTTGGGTATTTTGTCCCAGCAACGAGAGAAGAGTCATTGAGACAAGGGGACAGCAGGGCCTCAGCCTCATCTTTCTTCCAGGTCATTAGGTAAGCCTTGCAGTCCCGCCACAGCCTGATCATGATTTTCTGTTGTCTTGGTTACTTTTCTCTGTTGGCTGAGACACAATGTCCGATGCTCAAAATGCTCAAAGCTAACGGGAGGAAAGGATTACTTGGCTCACAATTCGTGGAGGTTTCGCTTCATAATCAGCTGCTCCAGGGTAGGGAGGCATGGCACAGGGCAACAGTTCAGCGCTATGGAAGACAGCAAAGCAGCTAGAGCAAAAGCTGCTGGGGGAGCCTCTTTCCCTCCTTTCTAGTGTAAGCAGGCTGCTGCCTGAGGACTGGTGCGGCCCTCGCGCCATCCCCTGCCCTCCTCTTGCACACACTCAGGACGCTCCCCAAGCGAGGACCCTAGCACCCTGCTGAGTCACTTCATTAAACTTCTAAACTCTCAAGTTGACACAGCGTATCAAGCATCACATCTGCCTTACCACAAGCCTAGACACAAGGCCAACTGCCCCAAGCCAAAGCCAACCCTTCAGCTTTCTCCGTCCGCTGTCTCAGGTACTCTGTTCGGGATAGTAACGGAAAGCACACTCTTAATGCACAGCTGGAGGAAACTGGACAAATACGTACATCCCTTCAAGCAGCAGCTCACTTCAGCCAGAGAACATTTTCTTTATGACTGACTCCGGTCTAACCAACACCTGACACCGCTGTCTAGTTCTGATTTCTGCCATCATAGTTCAGTTCTGTTTGCATTAGAACATCTTGTGCACCTAATCATGCTGTGGCCAGGATCCTTTTGCTTAGCTCATTACTTTTTAGATTTGTGCAAGTTTTTTTGACATTTTTATCTGAGATGGGATTCTTACTAAGGCACTAAATTGCCCATGGTGCCTGCAAGCTTGCACCCCTCCTGCCTCAGCCTCTCAGAGTCCTGAAGTTAAGGTGTGTGTCATGGAGTCTGGTTGTAAAGTTATTCTTACTGATTCCAGCAACTTTTGAATGGTCTAAGCTGTGCTGTCCAACACAGTGGCAAGTGGCCCCCGAGGCAATTGAGCAGCTGAACTATGATTAGGCAGAAATTAAAAGATAAAATGCCTCATTCGTGACTTCTATACGGAATAAATACTTAAATGATAGTATTTTAGATATTGGGTACTAAATTAAATATATTGAATTAAAGTTTCACCTGTTTTCACTTCTTTCACATAGTCATTAGAAAATTTTAGATTAAATATGGTGTTCCTATTTTATTTCTGGTGGACATCACTCACCTAGAGGTGCAGTTCCTCAATGGACAGATTATTAATCAAGTATTGCTGCATGCTAATTGGATTTCTTTCATAAGTATGAGTCAAGAGTGGACTCAGTAGGTGAGTGACCCACGAACCATGATCTGAGGCCCACGGGGACACTGGAGGAGGAATCTTAAGCTTGGAGGAAGCACTGAGCTGGTAGGTGGGTGGCATGCTCTTTGCCCATTGCACTGAGCGAATTGGTCTTTCATAGGAAAGATCCATCTCTCCCAGCTGCAAAGCCTGCATTGCAGCAAAGGACAACTGCCCATTGTCACAGCACAATGGGGCGGGAATGGGAGAAAAGTGGCACTGTGCTCTGCACTCTGTCTTCTCTCGTCTTGGGGATTCCCTCTGCATGTGCACGTATCTCGTATGTATCTTCATGCACTCAACACAGACAGGCAACGAGGATGAGCTAACCTACCCCAGGGCATCTAGAGGTTTAAAGCTTGAAAGTAGGACCACATGTGAATTTCTGTTCCTGTGATGACTGTGAATAGAGGAAGCAATAAGTAACTGGAACATGCTTCACCTCCAGATGGAGTAAAGAAACACAAAAACTGAGACACAAAGTGTTGAATAATCTCAAATGGACGTCTGGCTGGAGGCAGTCCTTGAGTGCCATGTTGTGGGTGTAGATGCCAGCAAAAGCCAAACTAGATAAGTTAATGGAGCCTTGTATGTTTGCTGAGAACAAAAAAGATCACTGACAATAAGAAAATTCTCCTCTGTCTGGGCAGGAATAGGGCATGGGCCTCACTGGTGGCTTCTGAAAGTGGGTCTACGGCAGGCCTGTGGCTGAGTCTCCACACCCCCATGCTCCACGTCTGTGGATTCAGCCAAATTCAGACAAAGCACTGTGTCTGTGCCACACATGTACAGACTTGCTTTTCTCATCACTGTTCTGTCAACAATGAGATATGATAATCATTTATATGAATTTACAGTGTATTAGGTATTATAAGTGACTAAAGACTTAAAACATGCAAGAAGGCATGTGAAGTGATATACAAATGCATCACCTTCCACAAAGGATCTGACCCTAGAGAGTCTGGAGTCCGCAGGAAGCCCTGGCATCATTCCTCCATCGATTTTGGAAGGGTGCCTCCTTGCAAGAGTAACAGGAACAGGGGAGGCGAGCAAGCCCATCCTATTTTCAGTAGCACTAGGACTTTAATTTCTGAACCTAGGGGGGAATGCTGCACCCCGTGGAAAGCTCCGCACACCTGCACGTCCTCTGTTCACAGAGACTTGTTTGTTTAACCTTCTTTCCTTATGTAGATGCAATCCTGCTGGAAATCTCAAATTAAGTCATGGTCTACCTTTCCTCTGCCAAACACAACTCTCTGCACCTCCTTATACAAATTTCATCCATGTATTTTAATCATACTGTGTCTGCCTAACACAAAATAGCTCACTGATATGTGAAACCAGTTAATTAATAAGATGTTTCTTCTATACAAACCCAACTAGCTGATGTATTGGATGGAGGTCAGAAGATGAAGTGTGTGTGTGTGTGTGTGTGTGTGCGTGTGCGCACGTATGTGTATGTGTGTGTAACTATAAAGCTTGACCTATAAAGAGCCCCTAGTAATTTTGACCTATGACTTTAAGTATCTGCAGCTTCCTGAGAACCTTTGTTGAATTCTATTGACTTCATATGTGTCTGGTCTTCCTTCTGGGGAACTGTTGGTTTAGTCAGAGCTGCTAAGGAGTGTGTGTTTATCATCAGGCAGGCTTTGTGGACCACCTGCTTATTTCACAGGGCGAGGATGGTCCTGAAGCCCGTACACAACCTTTTCCACTCTTCTTTTGGTTATGATCACATTTCTTTAGGCTGCAAGGAATGAACAGGCTGCGTGTCCTCCTGGTGTCTGCAGCACATCTCCTTGGGACAAAGCTGCACTGATGTGCTTTCCAGATTCACAAGAGCACCATCAGCGCAGTACAATTAATGTACTTCTCCCATCAACAAACATTCCCAGGCAGGGACTTGGGTCCTGGTAAGATTCAAGCCAAATGGTTATTTAATGACTAGGCCCGTATTTTTAGTTTCCAGTGTGGCATCCAGAAATTGAACATGTTTATTAAATTTAATATGAAGTATTTTTCTACTACAGCCTGGTGATTGATTTGATTTGCATATGGCATAAAGTTTCAAATGAACAAAATTACAGCAGCTATTTAATGTGAACATTGGGACTGGTTAAATAAATTAGAATATATCCACACAGTGCAATATGCTACCGCCATTAGTAAAGCAGTCTTGGGAATATATTCACAGACATGCAAAGATGTTCTCATTATATTCTTAAGTGAGAAAAAGGCAATTTAAAAAGCAGTATTAACAGCACATCCCTGTGATTTTCAAAAAAATCTAAATATCTAAGCTCCAAAGTATTGAGGATTGTGTATTAGCTAAAGGGTGTAGGAATGGAAAATTAAAATATATAATTTATGAGAGACATGAATGAAATTACAGTCTGCAAGCACGACGAGTACTATAGCTTGCCACCGACAGTTCAGCTGATCTCCTTGTTTGCGAGTATGAAGATTAGGTAGGAACAACAGCGCGAACTTGCTCAGCAGTTGTCACAGCTGCTTGAGTGCCGACCCCTTCAGTGTGCTAATAGTGTGCATGTTACAAAGTGAATGGTAAGTATCACTACCCTCGATTCGATAGAGAGGTTGCAGAGCCCGGAGCAGTCCCGGGACTTGCACAAGCCCACATGTGTGGCCGGCGCAGCACGCAGGATCACGCCTGAGCCTCCTCCTGTGCTCTCGCTGCCAGAGGCCAACTGTGCAGACCCCTCACCAGGTCCTGCCGGCTCCCAAGAGAAGCTTTGGCCATTGCACTGCTGCCTTCATGTTTGCGGATGTTTTGCTGGCTGAGTAAATTGTGGTGAAGTGTGGTGGCCACACGCAGGGGCTGAGTGGGGAGACTCGGTCACCTGAGGCCTTCCTGGCTGCTCAGTCTTCCTGAGTCGGTCGGGCTGATGAGACAGAAACACTGCAGGTCGTGTGACTTTCTCATAGTCCTGCAGCCTGGAGATTCGAGCTCAAGGTGCCAACAGGCTCCCGATGAAGGCTTCTTTCTGGGTGATAGAAGGCCGCCCCTTCCTTGCGTCCTCACTTAGCAGAGAGCAGAGAGCAGAAGCAAACCCCCACCTCTCCCTCTCTAGAAGGGCCCTAATCTCACCCGTTAGGGCTACTAATCCTGGTATGACCTGGTATTTGAAGGCTCTGCCTCTTATTACAGCCCTGTTGTAGATTACGAGGGTGTGTGTGTGTGTGTGTGTGTGGTACCAGGGACTGAACTTGGAAACTTGCACTTGCCAGGCAGGCGCTTATACCACTGAACTATATCCCAGGCCCAGATTAGGAGTTCTGACGTATGAATATGTCACTTGGAGCACACTCTAGTGAGCCAAAATAGCTAAAATGATTGAGAAAGTGAAATGGGAGATAATTATAGGAAAAATGCTAAAATCGTGCCTCTCAAGAGAAACACAAAGACATAAATACTACAGAAAAATGTCAACTTTTTTTTTTTTAGTGGAAGTACCAGGAGAAATTGTTTCTAGCCCTCCTACCACAGAGCTCTATCTCCAGCACTTGGTTTCTATTTTGAGAAGGTGTCTCCTCAAATTGTGTAGGCCGGCCTTGGCCTTATAACTCTCCTGCCTCAGTCTCCTAGTAGCTGAGACTACAGGTTTACACCCGCATACCTGGCAACTGTGAACATCTTCATCAAAATTAGAAATACTGTAAGGCGCAGTCATATTTTGGAACTAAATCTAGATCAGTTTTGATCGTTTCAAAAAAGATTTAGAACAGTGCTATGGACTAATTTGGAGGACTTAGCACTCTATGGGACTACACTAATAAGAAATAAAATTGACCAAGAAAGAATATGAGCAAATGCATGGCATTAGAGTTATAAATGGGATTTAGAATAAGCAATGGCTTCCAAAGACAAACCCAGAAATGAAACCACATCATGAAAATCAATTTGAGGAGATTCGAAGCCTTCATGGCTTGGGCTCCACAACCCAGAGGCTTCCCTGCTAGGTACAGAAAACGCGATGGGTCCTCATTTTCTCAAGAGGTAGTTTCAGGCTGTTACTCTGCTCCTGGTCCTAAAGTTTTGGAAAAGCAGCTCCTCTACATTCCCAGTGTTATAAGAAGAAATCTAGGCCCGCAGTACTGTCTGAAAGCATAAAACTTAGTGAAAAGAGCACCCTGAGCTCTTCTCTTGAAATACCTGCTCACTAGCTAAGTGTAGTTGGGGCTGGGCCATGCCTCCTTCCTGAGCAACTCCTTATGGCCCCTGTGTCCTTCACTCAGACCATGGGGATGAAGGGCGTGCACCCACGGAGCTTCTGAGAGGCCTGAGTGAGGACCCAGCACACCCCTGCGTGTGGTCAGGGCTCAACGTCACAGGTTGAATTACTGTCCCTTCCTCCTGGTCTAGATCACTCTTAACCAAAATTGTATTTTAAAGGTTCCTGAGAGTTCAGAGCTCAGAGTCTATAATAGTTTGCAACGCTTCCTTTAGAACTCATTCACTCTGAGACATCAAATGCTTAGTAAAGTGTTCCCCACACTCCAGTTGAGTTTTAAAAAGAAAAGAGATCTCTGCTCTTAAATACCTCTCAGTTCAATTGAGAGCTTATGTAAACAACAAGAGGATAAATCAAGTGATTGCTGTAGGTATGCAGACGTTGTAGGCAAAGAACATACAACAAGCAGATGTCTTTAGCTTTATCTTAAAGAAACTAACTCCAGCGAATGCACCACTAATGTGTGATTCTTAATATTTGGAGAACCATGAGTTTATGAGAAATTGCAAAGAACCATGCTAAAGAAAGTATATACCTTGGGAGCTGTACTGTTAACGGATGCCATCCAGTTGCCTGGGCTGTTCAACATGCGTGTCCACTGCTAGAAGGTGTGTGTAGTACAATCCTCAACAAAATTCCATTCACCTCTTGGCTCTGAGGTGTGGCTTTCTCTCTCTGCCCTTGTTTCCCAATCTTGAGTGGAAATGCTTAGGTCCTTGCTGATGTGAGCCTTCTATATTATGTTAATAAGGGGGCAGAAAAAAGTAAAAGGCAAACCTCCCCAGATGTTTAAGCAGTCTTCAGTTAGATCCGCAAAATGTTCTGTGTACTTCAGTAGATTGAAATTGTATTTTTTTTTAAGGTACTTGGTACAGGGTCTCACTATGAAGCTCAGACTTTAGTGATCCTCCTGTTTTCAGCCTCCCCAGCCTTGGGATTATAGGTCTTGCATCACCACACCAGTTCTCTGTGGCTGGCTCAGCATGCTGTGCTGGGGATTGAACCTCGGTCCTTGTGCTTGACTAAGCAGGCACTTAGTCCACTGAACTATCTCACCTGCCATCTGAAAGTGTGTTTTAGAATGATAAAACACCACTAGCAGTTTTTGTGCAGTTACAATCTTTTCATTATTATTTTAACCACACATTTATGGGTTACAGCAGAATAATTCACGACTGAGAATTTTATGAGATTTTCTCACTGGAAAGACTAATTTTTAACATTTGAAAGTTTTTATTAGCCCATGTTTGCAGTACATAAACACTATATTCACCACGGGGAGTCGGTGCATGTTTGTAACACGCCCTAACTGGTGTTAAAGCCGAGCACTGTTTATTTCATACTTCAGCAGGGATTTGGTCAATCGTCAACTCCACTGTGTAGAGTGGTGCTTCAGAATGTGAACAACTGACCTCAAGACGTGCTGGCATACGCGTACCAGACGGACCGTGCTTATCAAACGTGTGTCCCTTTGGCTGCCACCCCGATGGCTGCTGCAGCTAAGTACACATTGTCTGCATGCACTTTTCCTGGCTGCTGCTGCAAGGCCATTCCTGCAGGTGCCGGGGTGCTAAGCACTCACGGGAGCCCGAAGCCACCTCTCGCTTAGGTGGCTCATGTGAGTGGCAGCACGCGCACCCGCCAGGGCCAGGAGCCTTCGTGCCTGACTCCTGCGCAGTCAACAATCTTTGCCGACGTAGCCTCAGCGGGCCACAATAGCTAATGCATGGTGAGCGCAACGGAACAGAAACTGCTAAGTATCTTACATATTATCTCATTTACTTCTTGTACCAGTCCAGTGCGGGACACTGTTATTATCCCCACAATTCAGATGATGACGAAGAGGAGAAGTGGCTTCCCTGAAACACATCTTGCAAACAGGAAAGCTGCGATGAGCATCCAGGTACCCAGGCAGCGTGGAAATCGTCACCGCGCTGTGCTGGCTCCCTGCTTGCCAGACCCCACGACACTGAGGCTGCAGTGGCGTCTCCTTTAAGGAACTGGATTTGTTCCACGATTGTGGGGGAGACAGACGGCCGCGGTATTGTTGGCCACTCAACGCCAAGTCCGCCAAGGGAAGCAACATTTTGTGGTCGCTTCCGTGCACGAACCGGATTGTTCTGCAGCAGAAGCGCTCCTGAATCAAGGAAGCGCTGTGTGTTCAGTTGCTTTGAGTAAGTGGTGGGAGGAGGAGGAGGAAGACTGGGTGGAGGGAGTGTCGTGTGAGGGCCTTGCTGAGGAGGCGGAGAGGATGGGCTCACTTTCACTGTCTTCGCCAATTTTGCTTCCTTTGAATCTCACCGTGCTTTCTGGCAAGCGCACTCGACGCTGACAAGCAGGGGTGCGGGTGAAGGACCTCGCGCAGTGGCCCTGCAGCACCCGTGCGGGCCCACACTGGCATGCATCATGCACGCGGATCTGCAAAGTTCTAAAGCATTGTATCATTTAAATTTCTGATCAGGAGTTCCGTGTGAAAAATTGTTAAGGGTTTGCACTTCAGACTCCGTGCAGTGTGGACCCCCCCCCCCAGCCTAAATTGAAAGCGATGGTCCTTAATAATTTATATGACCGCATTTTCCTCCTCTCTCTGTTATTAAAAATAATGAAGTAGAGGACTCACACTCTGAGAAAATGTAATAGGCCAATTTATGATTCTAATTCTCTGTTTGGTCGTCTGAAATACACTATTTTAGCAGCTTTGTGCCTTTACCAGGTATTTCTTAAAAGCAATTCCAATTTGCATTACTGTTGCATGAATGTTTGGGCTTGAAAGAGAAAATGTGTCCTTCATACAGGTTTCTGTCTCTCAGGGCTGTCCTGGTCCACAGGCTCCTCAGTGGTGACAGCCCTGAGTTTCCTGCTATCATCTTCTCAGGGTTCAATTCATTACCCTTGTTCATTATTCAATTTGTTGGACTTTGAGCACCTGAATAATTGAAAGCTATGCAAGTATTATAAATTATATTGTCCACATTCATAATCCCTGTTTTAGAGTTTATAGCTCCACTGTAAAAATTCACTGTGTTGGAACCTTACATACAAGGTCTTATATTGAAAACAAATTAATTTATAAATATATTCGCTTTTTTTACTTCCAAACCCTATTTTATCAGATCTTACATTTTTCAGTTATGATTTTTATAGCTTTTATTGCCATACAAGACCAATGAAAGGAATATCTTACATATTGCTTATTCATTCTTTTTTTGCAACAAATATTTATTGAATGACTTTTTTTTTTTTTTTGACAGGGAAGGCTAGTCCTTCGAGCGGGAAGATCAGAGAAAGTGGCTTTACTCCCTGTGTGCGGTGATCCTCAAAACTTCTAAAGCTTTCCTGACACACGACAAGCAAACCCAGCCTGTGTCCTTGCCAGCTCTGCCTCTGTAGGCACTAAACTTTGGCTTCCCAGACCAGCCTAGGGCTGTGGGGACAGGAAGTTTCTGCTGCCCACTGGGGACAGTTCTTCCCTCTGCATATGAACATGGAAACAAATTTCTCAGAGAGAAGCGATCTATGCTTTCAAGCTTCAAAATTAGGAGGAAAAGAAAGAAACAGAAAGGAGAGGAGAAGAAAGGAGAGGAAAGGGGAGGGAAGAAGGGCGAGGGTAGAGCAGGGCATGGGGGTGAGATTTAGGAGACTAATGGCTATCTAAGAAATCTTATAGATTTTTAAATTCGTGGGCACCACCTCTGCATTGTAGGTTGGTGAACCCATTGCATAATTTGCCACAATAGAAAGCGCTCTCCTGTTTTTTTTTCTCTAATAATAAACACAGTCACCCTCCTCATTGTAAAAGCTGAAGCAATGGACTGAGGCATGCAGTAGAAAGTGAAAAGCTCCACGTCCATCACTTCAACATTAGATGAGCAAACATTTACGGAGGACACACTCCACAGCGCTGGAATTGGACAAGCACTGGGGATCGTACATGTGGTCCCGCCTTCACTTAGCACGAGGCATTGAATAATAACAGAAGAGTAAGAAAATATATATGTGGCAAATATTATTTATATATATTTATAATACATAATAATAATATATATCAAGAACAGAGAAACATAATGCAAAAAACCAACAGAAGAGGAATGGAGCAGGTTGTGTCACCAAGGGCACCCCTGGAAGGGATGTGGCGTGACCCACAAATTCCATTTTGTGTCCCTCCACCAGTCCCTCATATACAACAGCAAGCATGTGCCACACTGAAGAATTTTCCAATTACTAAGGCAGGCAACTCAGAAATGAAATGAAAATATTTCCCTCACATCAAGAGATGACTTGATTACACACTGTTTTATTGTTATTGATAACATCCCCTGTCTGGGACAGAATATGTATTTAAGTAAATATGTTTTCATTGTTCTAAATCCATTTTGGAAAATTCCAGCTTTCTCTGTAGACTTCTGTTTGCTAGAGAACAGGAATTGTTATAAGAAGATATAAAAGCTACTTATTTTTTATGGGGCTTCTGCATAAATCTTCTATCTATAGCATGACCGAGTGACATAAATTTTCGCAGCTTGTCTCTGTTCCACCTGCTGTGGAGCCAGTGCTGTCCTACAGCACTATCCAGGAGCAGAATTGAGCTATTGGCGGGTGTCATAAATAAGGAGGGGTGTCAGGGCTGTTTTCATTTGACTGAGCAGTAATGGAGTTAATTATACTGTCCGTCTCTTTGTTTTTGATCTGTGTTTCCAAAGTCATCTAAGCTTTCGGGACTTCTCCTCTTTTAACTCTTCCCTGGTCTGATTGGATTTCAGAGCTTGGGGGAGTTCACAGCTATCAATTATGACTCTCTTTAAATTCTGCCCCCTTTCATTTATAACTGTGAAGATTGTTTTACAATAATTCTTCCTCCTAGCAATATGGGGATTGACAACATTATTTTGTGTTTGATTTATAATTTTTATTTTGAATCTTTTATATAAATTATGGAGAAGGAAGGATTTTAGCCCAATTTTCCACTTGAGACAAATGCAGGAGAGATGAACAAGTTGCGATCTAGCATTTCAAGAGGAAGCCGGGAGGAAGCCAGGCTGAGAATTTTCATTAGCATTTTGCTTGGATTATGAGGCACCATTGAAATGCAAACAGGCTTCCCTGTTCTGCTATCAGACCATTATGTATTAGCTCCAGGTAACAAGTAGATTAAACATGCTATTGCATGCATGCATGATTACACATATGTGCATGTATATGTGTACAAACATATATGTATGTGCATGTGTATGTAAAGGCATTGGAAATGTTTCATTTTCATCTATTGACATTATTTATGTTTGTACTCGAATTATTGGTGTACTATAGATAATTTATCTTTAATTTTCTTTAAATTTTTTTAAAATCTTTATTTATTTATTTATTTATTTGATACAAGGTCTCATTATGCAGCTTGGACTCATAGCGATCCTCCTGTCTCAGCCTCCCTAGTGCTGGGATTATAGGTGTGTGCCACTACATCAGGTTTCGGTGGCCAGTTTTGCACACTTGAGGTTCCAGGGCTAGCTTGGAGTGTGGCTCCAGGGATCAAACCCAGGTCCTTGTGCTTGCCAGGCAAACAGACCACCAAGCTAGCTCCCCAGCCTCTTTAATTAATTCTCATTACTTACATATATATTCTCCAATTAGGACAACTAAGCTCCTGAAGAAGAAAACTGAGAACAAAAATATCATTCATGTTTTCCCTTTATAGCAAGAAATACAAGATGTTTAGAACTAAGGAGGTTTTAAATATTTTTATCAGTTGCTGTATAGTTTGAATAAATGTGAAATAGGGAAGGTAAGACATACTATATATGTAAATGCACATGATATCTATTCAAAATGAATTATAATCTTATGGTTTAATTAGAGTCAAATGTGATTTTGCTTTTCAAAAGACACAATTGTTCTTTTGTGGTGTTTCCTTGGTAACAAATAGCTTCACACAAAAGCTCCCTAATCTGTTATAGTTTGAACAGATTGGGATTTGTTTTTAAAGATGATTTAAATAATTCCCAACCTGCTTATTTTTATTCAAATTAGAGACATGTGAAGCATCCAGACATAGAGTGATTTCATCTTGTCTTTTGCATCCTGCACAAATGACTTCAACTACGAATCATGCTATTGCTCTGATTACCCCTGTTTTTAGGGAGAAGCCACGAACTGAGTATCATTTTTTAATTGCCCAAGAAAATAGGTTGAATGTAGGCGTGCACACTACAATAGGGCTGGGAGGCGTGGAGAGGTTCTGGTGATCTCCGAGAGCCGAGTGGAGTAGAACGGGCCACAAGGCAAGGAAAGAGCCCTTCGTCTGCAGGCTGCAGTTTGGACGGGAGCTGATGGGGCTCTCCCTGAAGGCAGGGTATGATGGCCGGGCATGACTTGCCAGGGGTTTTCTCCAGCCCTGCAGACAGTTATTTTGTCACATGTGAGCTGGGTTTCTTTTTTCTTTGAGGATATCTGATAAGTGTCTCGTAGATTGATCTCCAGTTTGCTCTACCAGGCTGTGCCGGCCACATCTGCCGTGCCGGCCACATCTGCCATGCTGGCCACATCCGCCGCGCCGGCCACATCTGCTGCACCAGGGGAGACACCTGTGCAACACGAAGCAGTTGCTGCCCAAACAGGAAACAGCTGCTGGGGCACAGTGAGTCAGGCATTCATTTAATGGCTTAATTTCTCACAGAGCATGGATCCCGATTTGATCAGATTCAATGTTCAAAAGTTAAGAAAGAAAATGCACTTGGCCAGAGTAAAGCCAGATGCGTGGAACTGAACTAGAAACCAAGCCACCCAGGAAACTGGTGTCTGCGGAGCTCCTGCCTCCCTCTGCTGTGAGCTTGTCCTTGGAGCCCCTTCCTGAGGTGTTTAGCAGCTGCAACTTCAACCTCGAGATTCAGCGGAAGTGTGAATTTTGACTCCTTTTGACAAAGGATGTGAACTACTGAATTTGGCACAGTTTGGGTATTTAGATAAAACGTGGGTGTTAGAGTTGCAGCTGGTGGTGTTCTGAGTTGTTTGAGGAAGTCACCAACAAGGAAAACAGAAGTAGTATGGTGCACGCCCGTCACCAGCACCCGGAGAGGATGTGATGAGGGGAAGCTCCAGCCCACCCTGGGCAGCTTGGTGACTTCATGGTGCTGTTTCAGAGTAACATACATAAAGGGGCATGGAGAGCTCCGTTTTAATCCCCAGTCCTGCAAGAAGAAAAACCAACATTTCTCCAATTATTTGATGAGTGCTGCAGAAATCCCATAGCTAAGAGTGAGTTTAATTGATACCAACCTCTTCCTGGGGAAAGTCAAGTTTCTTTCTCTTTGAAGTCTTTCAGTTTCCCAAACTGGTCTGTGTACCGGGTTTCCTAAAACTATTTTAGGGCTTCCTAGAGCAGCTGGGTGTGATGAATGGGTTCGCAGAGCTCTAGCTACAAATAGGTAGGTGAATGGACGTGGGGACATTGAGCAGGGGTGTATTTATCACAGGGGTGGGTAGTTCTGGTCAAGCTGATGGTGTTAGAGCCTCCATCGCCTCAACCCCAGCGAGGAGCTGGGTGAGCAGAGCCGTTGTAAATAGGAGCCATCAAAGCATCAGCCATTTCAACGAAATGGAGCAAATCAATTGTGCTTTGGAAAGGTGCCTTTAGCTGTCCTTGCTCAGGTTCTGTGGGCGCTCTGTCAAGTTCACATCCTGACAACTTGCATGGAAGGGATTTTAACTCAGGATCTTGGAAGGTCAGTGAATTGGCCAGGAAACTATAACTTGCCTGATCTGTGATGAAAAACAAGGTGGCTACTTCAAAGCTGTTTAAAGTGACCCTGTATCAGGACCAAAGCTAAATAGCTGAGATAACTGTAGTCACTTGGGTTTCCGATTTGCCCCATTAACGAGCCAGCTGACTTGTATTAATAGGGTGCTGTTTTGGGCCCCAAACTTGTTATGTTTCCTTAAAATTTACATCTGTATGAGATGCATGTAGACTCAGAGATACTATTTTTTTTTTGAGTTCAAAGTATCTTTGGTACATATAAAGTAATTTTGTGTTCTGTAAAATAATTTCAGCTGGGTAGAAAGTGCTGAAAGGGATTTTTGTCTAAAGCAGTAAAACAGTCATCATCTTGTCATACACAGGTGGCTTTATTTTCACTCATTAATTGAGAGCCTTCTGTGTAGCCAGTGTCAAGCCCACCCATTGGCAGACGTTATCTCGTGCAGCTTGAACGCTGTCGCCTCTGTGCTGCGGGCTCCCATCTTTCCTAAGCCTTTATCTTTAAAGCCCAGCAAAGGGACTAACAGAGAAGAGAGACTCACAGTTTTTTTCTATTAGGTATAAATGGACATTGATAGCTTTTTAAAAGTGGGCTTCTGGAACAAGACCTTGCATTCAAGATCTGAAATCCTTTGGAGAAGGCAAAAACAAAGGGTGGGCTCCAGCAGGCCTCTCCTACTGTCGCATGGCATGGGCTGAGGGCTGCAGAGGTGGATGCAAGGCTTACGCTGGGAAGGGACTGTGCTAGAGGAACACATGCTGCCAAAAAGTTGTACTGAGAAAGTTATATTTAAGAAAGTGTGCTGTATGAGAAATAACCAGCAGTTAGGGAGAAGATTTGGAGCATTTCTAGCAGAAGAGCTAGTTTATTAATTTAAATGACACATACTGAAAATCAGAATACTTGACCAGCAATCAAAGGATTTACTCTTTGAATTGGCTTCATATTACATTTGTGATCAGACAGAGAGAGAGAGAGAGAGAGAGAGAGAGAGAGAGAGAGAGAGAGAGAGAGAGAGAGA
>NDGM011232533.1:3004-14480 GCA_002564305.1 Octomys mimax | reverse complement strand
AAGCATATACATTAAAAAATTAGCTATGGAAGAACAAAATTAAATAGCATCTTATTCCACATTCCAAGGGTGTTTTAAAGAAAGATAACAATGGACTGTTTGCTGAGAGTTAGCGCTGTGTTCATGCAGTACAAAAGCATTAGTCATTTTGCTAGGATGATCTTTCTCACCTGGAGCTGTACTGGAGTGAAGCTGGCCTGTGACAGGATGAGGCCCAGCTGTAGACTTATGCATCGGGGGTTTGGTCCTTCTCACTTTGGGGAGTGTGTGCATCCAGGTGGGGAGTGTCCAAGGTGCCTACTCAATAATCAGTTCGCATTCGACACTCACACTGGTTTAGACATTGCTCTGCCTCTGAATCTCATTGGTGAACACGTCACGCAAAACCCTGCCCTTGCCTAGCACTGGACTGGGCACAAATGGTTCTGTTATGGTTTGCATCTAGTTGTCCCCGCAACTCCTCATGCAGTCATGGGATGGCTCCTGGAATTTGTGATAGATTATTGTGGGTGAGGGTGCTGCACCCACCCTGGGGCAGGTAATTTGCATTAGAATGTAAGGAGGGGAGAGAGGCTAGCTAGCTGCCTGAGCTGCTACCACTCTCATTGCTCTCTTGCTTTTTGCCATCACCATGAATGACTTCTCTCTGTCATGTGCCACTCTGCCTTGGAGCCAGCTGAGTATAGACTGAAACCTCCATTAATTGTGAGCTAACCTTTCCTTCCTTCATTTTGGGTTTCCAGTATTGGTTCCAGCAATGAGAGAAGAATAACTGAGACGTGTTCCCTCTTGAATGCCCCTTCTTTCCTTTTGGGAGAGTGCATGGGAAGTGATGGTGCCATGGTGAAACTGCAGGGAGAGAGCATATGGGTAGGACCTGGCCAACAGGAAGGATGATGGGAGGAACGGGAAGGGTGCACAGCACTGCAAGTTACAAATTGCTTCCCAACCAACTCTACGCTGTGAGCTTCTGTGTTAACAGTGGAGCTACTTGGAGATGAGCAACACAGACAACTACACAGCCAGGAAGCAGCACTGAAGGTAAATGGGACTCAGTAAAGCAGCTCACGCACTGCCCACACCCTGGAGGGCAGTGCCGAGTTTCCTAGATCCTCAACTCCGCAGCTCCACCATACTCCTCATTCCTTCAGAGACGTTTCTTTGATCTTCTAGGAGAAGGCAGCTCCCCAGCTGTCTGCATGGTACTCTCAGACACCTGACCCATGTGATCACAAGCAGAAAGCACCCTGGCTTCCATCACCATGGCTAGGAGCACTCAGGATCACAGTTGAGGTTGTGCATCTGCTTCTACACTCTGGGTAATTTGTTAGGGAGACACCACTTAACTGCAGCAGGCCTGGGATGTGTCACAGGACTGCTCCAACCTACAGAAGTTAAGACTTGGTAAAAATATCATCATAAGGTTGAGCAACTCTTGCAAGACTAGTGTTATTGGAGCCTAAGAAGCACTGAGTTGTCACAATACAACCTCTTAGGCGAATGATTCTTTTCTCAGGACTCAAGCATGAGGAAGGAATAAGTTACCCTGACAGGGATCCATGGGCTTGACTTTGCCTGCAGAAAGTGGTCCAAGGGCTGATTAATCATATTTGGGATTGAATCATTAAAGAACACTGAATCATTGTTCTTTATGGGAGCAGAAGACTTAGCTCAGTGAAAACGATCAGGTCTTTGTGCTCCGGATCAAGAAGCTTTCCTGAAGTCTCAGCTGTCTCTGAAACCTCAGAGCCCACAAATCAAAGTGCCTAATGGAATTCATCTCCCCCATCCCTTCTCTTCTACTGCTTGGTACATAGGACTTTTGTCAGTTCTTGAAACACACAAAGATGAACTTCTCCTCCTAAACATTCCTAAGGAGGACAATTTTGAGAGTGAGGGAAAGATAATGCTATTAAGTACTATTAGGAACATGTATTTCCCAGTTATTGATTTAAATGCTTTCTTTTCATTATTTCATCCCACCAATGACACAGGAGCCTCAGGAAAGGAGTCATTAGCACTGCATTCATTTGATGGAGAAAGAGATGGGCTTGGTCACAACAAACACTTTCCCAAGACTCCGCAGACTGGTAAGCACAAGTTGGCTCCATTCCACCCATTTGTCTCAGTGCATTGTGCAGCTTTCCCATTGTTGGAACAAAATGCCTAACATCAGACATTTAAAGGAAGAGAAATTTATCTTTGGCTTCCAGTTACTGAGGGTTCCATCCATGGTTGGTTGTCTCTGAGGCAGAGACATCATGGTGGAAGGGTCTGGTGGATTAAGTTGTTCCTACTTGGGGCATCTAGGATTCAAGAAGCAGGGGAGCGCCCCAGGAGGAAGGGGTTGAGGACTAGATAGAGTCCCTGAGGTCACACTCCCATGACCCACTTTCTCCAGCTAGGCCCCAGTTGCTAAAAGTTTATTCACTCTGCATTCTTCAGTGCCCTTTGAATCCAACCTCTCCTCCCGGAGTCTCTTAATCCAGTCAAGTTGACAATCAAGACCAACCCGCACATCCAAGCTGTGGCAACAACTGCATCTAGCTATGTGTGTTATGGTTTATATCAGATACACTCCAAAATCTCATGTAATAATTCTCTCACCATGTTCTTTCACCATGACCTATGCCATGCAATCGTACCTTGGATGCAGCCAAACATGGACTGAAAATGTGAGCCAAAATAAACTTCCTCCTTTATGTTGTCAGTGTCAGGTGCCATGTCCCCACCAGGAGAAAGTGTCTGAGACAGTGTGTCCTTGTTTGAGCAGCCCAAATCATGTGTATTTAGGTGAGACACCTCCAGTCTACTCTCAGTGACCAGTTTTCTGCTTTTACCCTTAAGCATCCAGATCCACGACCACTACTCCACCCCCTGCCAATATGAAACTCTCCAAATAGAAAGGCAGTGGGTATTCCCACCTTCATGCAAATTTAAGTTATCTCCTCTAGGACTCATTGTCTCATGGCCTGAAAAGTTTTCCTCTTATTAAGGAAGTTCTAGACCTCAGCAATGAAACAAAAAGGGACGTTTCAAAAGAGAAGTGCCTACACCAGCTCCTGGAAATTACAATGCTAGTGATGGTACCTCTGCCACTGCTTAAGTAGCTTCTTAAATCAAGTTCCCCAGAACACAGTCCTAGGTTCTACAGGGGTTGATTAACTGTGGTCAGAGTTATGGATCAGTGTTTCCCCAAAGCTAACTTTGGATTTCTAATCCTAGGCTGGATCCAGGATCACAAACATCCTCAGATTGCAGCCAGTTTCCTACTAAGGGGCATGTTTTAGAGCAATGAGAGGGAACCTATGGGGCACACATTTCTTTTTTTCCCCCTTTTAAAATAAAACATGTTAACATGTGAGTTTTTTTTTCTAAACTAAAACCTCAATACTCAGGCTTAATTTCAGTTTTTGCCCTCTGTAGTACATAAGTGAGTTGTGGGTTGCAGTTTGGACCCTTGTCTCTAAAAGGTTTGCCATCACTCATTTGGAGAATGCAGATTGAAAGGTGAAGTTCATAGCCTAGAAATTTACAGTAGGCCAAAGTGCACACTATCTGTGTTAAGAGAGCCCATTATCTCCAGGTTCATATTATGGTTGCAGGAACATCCATGTTCTGATATAACCTGACCACTTTGGTTTCCATAGAAGCGGCAAGGTATTGTGGTTAGAGCCACGCCCTTTGGAGTTAGACCTAAATCAAAATCACAGCTCTGCCACTTAGGAGCTATATAACCTCCAGCAAGTCACTTTTCTCTTTCCAACCTCAATATCCCATACAAGGTAGAAAACCTGGCAAGTCCAAATAAAAAATGTACAACAGAGTGTTTGAGAGATCTTAAGCACCTAACACCACTAGCTATTAATATTTGTGATTACTGTTAGAAGGACATATAAAAATGTGCTTGACAAGAGTATTTCACTGAAATTATAATTGTATGAAATTTATAGCAATGCATTCACCTCTTTTCTAAGATATCAAAAGTAGTACGATTTCATTATGGGTGTAGTTTTCCCACGCTTAGATGATAATTTGCAAGTTTACAAATTTAATAGACATTTTAGACAATCACATGGTTTTAGGCATTACAGGTTGGGTGATCTTTATTACATAATGCTGAACAATCTACTTTGAGGAATAAGAAGAATGAAGAACCAAAAGACAAGTTTAAATCAATGAGTGGTTTATTAGGTTTTCACCAGATACAAGGCACTTTCACAGGGACTTGCTTATTCAGTCCACCAGGCAATCTTTGAAAGTGGTAACAATCTCTTATCTTCAAAAAGATTGAATCACCTTGGAGCAAAAGTAACCAGCTTGTCCCAGTTGGGTCCAGTATTGAAGGGCAACACCAGGATTAGATCCTGAGACTGTGGGACTGTTTTCCATTATCCCCTACTACAGCTCATATGGCCATAAGAAAAACATACAGCATGGAAAAGGAAAGTCTCTCTGTGAAAAGTTTCTCATGCTCCCTTGAGATGCTCTGAAGAGGATTTCTGTGTGTGGTGGGAGAAGCACCTGTAGGGTCTCGCTTTCAGGGCAATCATCCAAGTGGCAAGATAATGACATAATTTAGAAAAGTCCTCACTCCTCCTTCCTCCTGACATTCCTACCCACCCCCACAATGAGGAACAAAAATTTGGCCAACAGGAAGCATTGTGGATTTCCATGATCCTTAGCTGTTAAAGGCCGTTGAGTGGATAATGTCTCTGTTGTCCTGTAGGCTTTGTCTCCTGTGGAAAAGGCATCTACACACGTGACTCCTCTGAACTGAAGATGAATGTCAGAGCACTAGGAGGACATCAACCCAGTGCTAATACACACACACACACACACACACACACACTGCAGATTTTTCATCGTATGCTCTTCTCCATTAAAATCAAGAGAAAAAGATTGACAAAAGAGACATGTTTCCATAGACTTTATCCAATAAAGGTTCCAGCCTTCCTCTCCCTCTTCTTCACAACTATATTCAATATTTAAGAAGGCCAACCAAAAAGTATTTCTATTTTTTCTCTGTTATTTATTTGTGCTTTGCTTTTGGTTTCTTCTCTCCCATCATTTTTGATATATTCTTTTTCAGGCCCCAATTCTCTGGCAGAGACTCAGCTTCTCCTGGAATCTACATATCCCTGCCTGTACAAAAAACCTACGCATGCTTCTCAAGGCCTGAAAGATTTTCAGATCCCCTTAACTTGTCTCAAGAGAGGAAAAGCATTATTCTTCCACATCTGCAGGGGGTTAAACCATCTCTTTTAGCATGACCTGGGGGGAATTTCTTCTATTTTAATCTGTAGTTGTTAGTTTTAAAAGATGTTGTTTGTCTTTCTTCATTTCAGAATTCATCCATCACTTCTCAATAGAAAGATGGTTTTCACTAATGAACTTTAGCTTTCCAGGAGTCAACCACCCAAAGAAATAATTTCCTGGAATTGTCATGGTTAGGTCTCAGTCTTACAGTCTGAATTCTGAAGTGCGAGGTGAGTCTTAGGTCTGGAGCCCATTCTCTGTGAAGTCTCATCTCATCACCTGTCCCAGTGAATGCCCACTACTGCTGTCAGCACTTCTGTGTCTAACTCCCACAAGGCATTGCTCCTAGAGTATTCCTTCACTCTTTTATTGAGCAGATATCTCTAGAGCCTATTCCATGTGCCAGTCTCTATGATGGAAACTGAGTTCAGGAGGAGTAGTGGAGGATTTCTACTCTCAAAACCCTCAAGCTGAGGAGAATGATACATGCACAAGTGAGTTACACATATTTTCATGAAGTAAGACAAAGGATTCAGCAAATCTGGATTTCATTTCAGCTTAGTGAACAAGAAAACCTCAAAAAATAATGAGTTATTAATAAAGAGTCACCCAAGACTTATCTTTATAAAGGGTAAGGGCATAATACTCAGGAATAAATTTATCTAAAAAGATAGAAGATTTTTATAATAAGACCAGAAAAAGCTGATGAAAAATTGAAGATACAAATAAATGGAAAAGTATCCCATGTACATGAATTTGGATTAACTAAAGGTAAAAGATATCCATACTATTCAAAGTGATCTACAGACTTAATATAATCTCTGTCAAAATTCTGATGACATTTTTCATAGAATTTGTATGGAAGCAGAAAAGACCTCAAATAGCCAAAGTGATCTTCAGCAAAAAGAACACAGCTGGAGTCACCACATTACCTGACTTCATTCAGAATACACTATAAAGTTATAGTTATTAAAACAATGTGGTACTAGCGTAAAAACGGACATATTCACCAATCACCAATGGAACAGAAGAGAGCCCAAAAATAAATTCACACATTGACAAGCTATTTCTAACAAAGTTGCCAAGGAAACTTTGAGGAGAAGATACTATCTTCAACAAACAGTGTTGAGACAAAAGGAGACTCATATGCAAGAGACTGAAATTATGCATTAATAGTCTGCTATATATAAAATCAACTCAAAGTGGATTAAAAGCTTAAAGCTAAAACCCAAAGTTGTAAAACTACTAGAAATAAATGCAGTAGGGAAACTATATGGCATTGGTTTGAGCAATGGATTTTTGAATGTGAAGCAAAAATAGATGAATAGAAATGTTTGTAAACCACATACTTGATGAAGGGACTAATATGCAAAATATATTAGGAATTCAATAAACTCAATAGAAGGAACTCAACCACATTAAAAGTAGGCAAAAGACATGAATAAATATTTGTCAAAAGAAGACATACAAATGGCCAACAAGTATATGAAAACTTGCATGTTACCACTAATCATCAGAGAAATGCAAATCAAGACCTCTGTGAAATATCATCTCACTCGAGTATTGGTGAGGATATGAAGACAAAAGAACCCCTTCCTCACTGTTGGGGGAATGTCAATCAGCACAGCTATTGTGGAAGACATGGAAGTTTCTTGGCAAAAATAAAAATAGGGTTATATACCATCCAGTAATTCTGCTAATCAGCATATGCACAAGTGAAACAAAAGCGATATGTTAGAGATACTTGACCCCGTCTTCACTGCAGCATTATTCATGATGGTCAAAATATAAAATCAACCTAAATATCTATCAGTAGATGAATGAACATTGAGATGGCAGCATACATGCCTCATTGAATACTGTTCATTCTTTAAAAAGAGTGAAATCGTATCATCTGCAATAGGATGAATAAACCTGGAAGATATCTTATTAGAATAAGGCAAGTACAAGTAAACAAATCCCACACAGTCTCACCTACATGTGAAATCGAGAAGAGATGAACTCAGGGTTAGAATTGCGATTACCAGGAGTTGAGGGGGTATATGGAGATGTATAAAGGTGTTAAATTTCAGTTAGACTAAAGGAATAAATTTAAGGGCTCACCATACAACATGATGACTATAGTTAATGACACTGTATTATACTTTTGAAAAATGCTAAGAGAATGAACAGTGTCCTCACTACAAAAATGACAAGAACTAAAGAAATGCATTCATTTGACAGACTTCGCTATTCCACAATGTGTATATAAGTGTATTTCGAACTATGCTGTGCACAATGTATATAATTTCATGACAATTAAAATAATTTTTTAAAATATTTAAAAGGATTGGGAGAAAAAAAATCCATGCAAGTTCTCTTAAATTCATCTGGGATTATCATTTCATGGTGATAAGGCAATTTCTTTTTTATTTTATTTATTTATTTATTTCTATTTTAAGGAAGGCTCTACAGAGTGTTCAGGGTCTCACTACTGGATAGGACTCATAGTGATTCCCCTGTTTACAGCCTCCTAAGAGCTGAGATTACAAGGGCATGCCACCATGCCTAGTCTCAATTGCCATCTCAGCATGCCTCAGGGGTGGAGCCAGCATGGCAGGCCAGGGGATCGAATCCCCAGCCTCTGCACCTGCTTGCAGGCCCTTTAATCCGTGGAGCTATTTGGCTGGCCCTAATGAGGCGATATCTGGGAATACTTAAAATGTAGAAATAATCTTTTTAAAATTTTGTTATCAAAAATAGTAATTAATAATGCACTCAGTAATTGACATGCCAAGCAATGGGCAAACAGACTGCATCCTATTGAGAATGTCCATAAAACTCCAGGCTATGGAATGCTAGTTACATTTGTAGCCACTAACCCCAATTCTTTTTCTTGAGTGAAATTCCACTGCCCTTGGTGTCTAGTTGTTTTTATGTTCAGAATGTAAGACTGTTTCTCTATTAATTTTTTTATCTTTTTAATAATCACATGATTCTTCTTTCAGGAATCTTATAGATCAGGGATTCCATTTCACACATGCTACTTACATCAAACTCCACCTCTCAAAAATGAAAATTAATACATGGTTCATAGCAGAGATAATTTTTTCTTCTCTCTGGTTTATGTTATTTAGCTAGTATGGTATAAGCATACTTTATGCCAGGTACTGCATTAAATGTTTTCATATGGAATACTTCATGTGTTCTTCCCTTTAGTTCTATAAGGATGGTAGGTTTTAGTATCCTTTTCTTTCAGTGGGAAACTGAGACCCACAGGAATAAAGTCTCTTGCCTGAGGGTCACAGGGAAGAAGCATCAGAGGTGGATGTAGAGCCCAAGTCTGCTGACTCTGGGACCTGCACACTCATAACCATGATGCCCCTATAACTTGTGCTAACATTTGAGTATCCCCAAAAAACTGAAAGCAAACCTACAGCTCTTTTTCCTGTGTGACAGTGTATTTATCTGCCTAGGTAGTGGTACATCCAACTGCTGCTAAATCATTAATTATGACAGCACATTCAAGGAAAGGTTTCTTGGAAGAATTCACAACTTGCACTCTCTGTCTTGCTTTATTTGAAAATGACTTTTTCTAGTAGTTGGCTTTCAAGTAGCACACTGGACTTATAACTTCTTGAGCTCAGAGATGCTCTCCTGAGGACATGTTCTTTATTTTAATTGAAGTCTTCATCATTGGCTGGCTTCCAAGTGGTCTACCAGATGTCTCTTTCTTTGCTATAGCTGAAACAATTATGATGTTCCAGTTCATTTTTCCAATTTGCTGTACTGTGCTGGCAGGCTGATTTCTTCAGCAAAGAAAGGCTAAAATCATGGGAGCTAGCCACAACAAGTGAGCCTGCAGACGATGATTTCTGAGACACTCGGCCAGATTATACACTCACAAACACACAAATTCTCCCTTACCTTTTATTGCAGTGGCTAAGCCTGGATTTTCCTAAAATTTTCACACACATGTAACTTTCTCAGCATATGCAACCCCAAAATGGATTCTCAAGAGATTAAATAATCTCTCATCTGGGACCTTAAGAAATCTTCTTTCACAGAAACCTTTTGTTTTCTTCTTGGAAGCCTGCACACAAGGGTCCACTGTGTTTCTCTAGCCTTTTCTCTTGTCCTACCCTTTATGCTGTGGTGCACCTCCTACCTTGTTGTGAATCATGCACATTGCAAATGCAGGAAAAACAGACAGATTTAAATCTCTTTCCACTTTTTGAAGGAAATCCAGATTTCATTCCTACTTGAACTGCATCTATATCCCACAGAACTATTTCTGTTCTTTAGTAGAGGCTAAAAAATACATTGAGCCAACTACCTTATGGCCAGGCAGCAACTGATTGGCTAAGGCAATTAGGGGAATTGAGTCACTCCTTATTTTTCCTGGGACTCTTAGAGTCTATGTGACCTTCGCCCCTAGCTTAAGTGGCGCATGATGAGGGGTTTCATTTTACTTTTCTGTTCCATTGAGGAGCAAACCAATTAAACATATAATAAAACAGATGGGAATTTTGACTTTATAGGACTCTGGGAGGGTCTGGGGGTCTCCTGGGACCTGTCACTGGAGTGAGGATCTGAAATCTCTTTCTCTCAGCCAGGTTTTGTTAGCCTCAGGTGACGGTGTTAACACAGTGTTAGGCTGCCTTTTCAACAAAACACAAACAAAACCAAACAGAAGAAAAACAATCAAAGCAACCCCCCACTGCCCACTGGCAGCCTGAAGCAGCAGGATTGTTGTGTTGAGGAAGGGGCCGAAACAGGAGGAGGTGGCAGTTTCCTAACAAACTATATTGTTTGAACAGTTTTATTTAGTGTGGAAAAGAAAAAAAAAAAAAGAAGGTCCTCATACTGAAGATTTATTTAGAAGTTCTGGGCAGATTAACTTTTGGTAAGAGTTGAAACTAAAAACTTTATTGGGAATGCTGCATACACTCCAAAGACCAACAAGAGAATTTAAGTTAGATGTGATTAGTATGAATAAAGTTACATTTATTGTACTCTTATGTATAATTGATCACATGAAAGGCCTTTTGTAACTATAAAAGAGACAGCCTATTAAATTGTTTTACCCTGAGGATTATACAAATTTGCGAATATCGGATTGGATCACCAGCCTATTGGTTTCATAGCAATGGTAAATCATTAAGATGATTATTTCTATTCATATATCTTTCTTGTTATTTATTATCAGCCAAATAGCTCCTCCCCAGTTTTAACCTATTTTCATACATCAGAACCAATCATTTTGCCTCTTTACCACCAACAAATGACCCAATTGTTACTAGCAGCTCTGTAGGTCACCTTTGCATGAGTGTAAATAGAAAAAAAAAAAATGGCAAGAACATAGCTGTATTATTTAGTCACAAGCAGAGTCTGTAAGAAAAGTCAGAGGCTGTCTTATCTCTGAATAGAGGAGCCATGACGTCCTTGGCGTTGCTCTGTGCAAATCAGTTGAGCTTGTTTTGTGCCCTTCCATTATCCAGATAATAATATATACAGGAGTTAAAGATTAAGTTAGTTTTTGGGTTTTTTTTCCAGTACCGGGGATTGAACGCAGGACCCTGCACTTGCCAAGCAAGCACTTATTCTGCTGAGCTATCTCCCCAGCAAAGGTTAAGTTAGGAGTATTACCTGGCATACAGACGACAAGGACATTGGCTTCTATGTTTATGTTAGGAAAGGTTTTTAACGTTATTTGCCATTCCTTATTTATTTCAGATGGCCCAGAAAAAAAATAAATAAATAAACTTGAACTCTGCCTACAGATGATTCAGGAGGGTACAGGTGAAAAGCACAGTCTGTATCACAGAACGATGAGGCCCAATCCGTCACTGTCCCTTTGATTTAGGTTTCTCCTATGGAGAAAGGCACATGGCAGATCTCACTAGTGAGAGATGGTGGTAGCTGGAATCAGATGATTGTGTGGCTGTGTAGATCTTCTCCAGTTAAGTATTTCACATTTCCTCCAATCCCCTCAGTGCCCTGGGAACCTCATTTCATGTGTTCCAGGCCCTGAAGAAATTTTAGGATTGCCTGCTCCAAGGACAACTATCACTAGCTCCTTTGTCCCAAAGCAATTCAAACATTATCCTGATTTTTGCTTCATACCAGATCAATTGCACTTAGAATTTTAACCAGCAAGGTCATAAGGTATGTGAGGATCTATAAATCTAGGATTCTGTCAGTCTATTGTGTGTGTGTGTGTGTGTGTGTGTGTGTG
>NDGM011232511.1:3397-18534 GCA_002564305.1 Octomys mimax | reverse complement strand
TTTATAAAGTCTGACTTTTATACTGTGCTTCAAACAAATAATTCCCTTCTTCCTTTCTTGGGTTTCCTCGCAATTGTTTGTAATTATGTCCTGCACATTTTTCTTCCCAGTCCAAGATCCTTGCACAGGAACTGAATGTTCCCACTCATCACAGTCCACAGTATCAAAATCTCTGTTTTTTCTTTTTGTAAAATCTGGGCTTTTTCCTTAGGCATTTTATTGGTTTCAGTTACTGTCCTTTTGTTGCTACCAAAGAAAATACTAAATATTTTCTTTAGTCCTTTAAGAAAATATTTTTTCTTTTTGTTTGGAGACTGCAAGTGTAGATTTTCTGAGGGCAAATGTAAGTGTTTATTAATCTACAGGAAAGGCAGCCTTCTAAAGTAAATAAGACCACCATGAAGCCAGGTTACTAAAGATCTACCTATCTCAACATTTAAATAAAACTTGCATTTTTCCAAATATAAAAAAGTTGACTCTGTGCACTTATAACCTATGAAAAATATGAAACAAATTGTAGGAAAATACTCTTGGTTGAAGGAAACGCTTAAAAAGTAATAGTTTAATGTGCATTTTCCTGTTAATTCCTCATGAATACGTACTCTCCTTTAATAAAAATAAAGTAACAGCTCAAGGCAGAGGAGTGTGGCTTGTTATGCTTCATCTTGAGCTCAATGAGATGAAGTTAATATATTTATTAGGTGGTTGTCTACCATTAGCACCCCATGTGTGGTAAGGTGGTGGCTTGTGCTTTGTGCTACCACCACTGCTCTATAGGCAGGTTCTCTGGCCCTTCTTAGCAAGCAGATTAAAGAGGTTGCTGAACCAGGTTCTGCCACCAGTACTGTGCCCTCTGCTGGGCACTGTACTTCCATTTGCAAAGCTGCTGGAATAAAAAGTTAATACAATTCTTCAGTTGGAGGAAGACAGAGAACACAAATCTATTTATTGTCCCTGAACTCAACTCACCATTCATACCATTCAACCATTCACCCATTTCACCCCTTTCCTTCCTCCAATATATACCCTCCCTGTCTCTCTCAAATTTTCCTTTTTAATTCCTTAATTCTCATTTCTTTACTCATATTTTATTCCTAATTTTCATCTCACTCTTTTTTCTTTTCATTTATTTTAAAGAAAAAAGACAAAGACAAAAGCAAAACAACACAAAAACAATAAAAATGATACAGAATCTCAAAACAATGTGATTGGAAATCAACAATGGGTATTGGGTATTGGGTATTATATTATATATTCTTATCTTCACAGTAGTTGCTCAGATTATCATATATAGGCATGCAAGATTTTCTTTTTTTTTTCTTTTTTGCAGTACCAGGGATTGAACTCAGGATCTTGCACTTGCCAGGCAAGCACTTATTATACTGAGCTATCTCCCCTGCCTAAGGCATGCAAGATTGATCAAACAATTAAACATTAACTGTTCCTTTCAATAAAACAATAGAAATTAATAGTACAATTAGCCTAGTTACCTTGTATATATATTTTTCTTCCTTCTCATCTCCTCTCTCTTAATTTTTTTCTCTTTTTGCTTCTTCTGAGTATAGATTTATCACAATTTCTAGTAAGATGAAACTTTTCATCACATTTTGATACCAGATAACTGAAATTGTAAATTTTCCATTAGGATATCCTAATATATATATATATATATATATATATATATATATATATATATGTATATATGCTTAAGGTTTGTTTTAAGGGAGCAAAAGCACACTGATTTTTATCCCTTTACTTCCAGTTTCCCTCCAGAGAGAGAAAACGGACTTCTCCAAAATTGGTTTAAATTGAGATAGCTTTTTGCCCTAATTTGTAGAGCACATCTTGCTCAACTTCTCTTTCTATCCACTAAGCAGATTCTGCAGCCTCCCTCTTCTGAGAGTATTAGGCCTCCCTTGTCTACACTGATCCAGAAAACCATGCTTTCAGTAACACAGACATCTTCTGATCTCTGTCAATACATTTAAAATTTTCACATTATGTGTGTGCATCATTTACCAAAGTGCTTCCATTCCTTACCAGTGCCAAGCACTCACATTGGGCAACTCCATGGTGTGTATGTGGATCCATTTTAAGGAAGAAACAACGGTGATTGTAAGCATGGTTCTCAAAGGAGCTTCACTGAGCTACATGCTGTCCTTCTAAGGAAAGAAAGCTGGTTACTACCACTTACTAGTTCCATGGATAAGCTCTCACATCATGGGATCTCCAGAGAAAATGCATATTTCAATTGACATCTTGAGCAATAGAAAAGTTTAAACTTGCTTTGTGTATTAAGAAATGATCTGATTTTGTTGAGTGAGTTGGAGAAAAAGAGGTATTTATAGTGATTTGTAAACATATGACAACACACTGGTAACAATTTTGTATTTTGAGAAGCAGAAACACACGGGAAGTTCTTTCATCTTATTGGAAAATGCCAAGTCAAGTTTGTATGTGTAAATACCTTTCAGCAATTTTTTTTTTCAAATTCAAACCACCAAAATATTCTGCACCTCTGTTTTCTTTGTCCATTCCAATCTTCTCTGAAACTAAGAGAGAAACACCATTGCTGTGGCTCAGATCTGGTTTGTCCCCTATGTTCATGTGCCACAGTCTGGGTCCCTTCGTGGCAATACTGAGATGTGGTGATTCTTCAAGTAACAGGGAGGGCACACTTTAAGAGGTGATCAGATTATGGAGGACCAACCTCACAAGGGATCGATGCATTTTTTTTGCAGGTTTAGGTTACATTGTTCTACAAGAGCAAGCCCTGCTGCTGTTTCTTGGCTTCTTCTGAACACGTCCAGTACTCTTTCTTCATCTTCTCATTGTGATGCAGCCTGAGGATGATGCTATGTTGTCTATGCTTTCCATCCAGCAGAAATAAGAGCCAAATAAAACCTCTTTTCTTTATATATGGCCTGGGATCAGACGTTCTGATGTGGTAACACAAAATGAACTAAGACAATAACCAAGAAAAAAAGCATTTAGAACATGCAGATATTTTGTTTTGTTTTGTTTTTATACACTGTTCCTAGACTTTCAATAAAAATTTTAGGAAACATATAAATCTTACATGTAATAAATAATTCCATTATTGAAATTGTACGTTCATACACTCAAGAGTTCAAACAGACTCAAGATGGAGGGAGGACCTTATCAGATAACTGGAATCTATATATAAAAAAATCAAATTGATGTCCTATGATTGAAGATATAATAACTGAAATAAAAGCCTCGTGAGTTAAGTTTAACAGCAAAGTAGAGGACTGAGTGTAACTGAGGAAATGATTAGTAAACTTCAAACATATTGATGGATTCTAAAAAGCCAGAAAGTTGGAAACTACATTGATGAATGGAAGAGCAATATGAGAAACCATTAAAGTTCTAACACCCTACAATACCAGCTTCCCCAAAAAGGAAAGAGCATGCATCAAATGCTGAGTAAGAGTGAAGCGAACATCAAGAACATTCCAATTGATAAAAGAGATACAGCCACAGATCCAAGAGGCAATCCAGACTCCAAAGAGAGTGATTAAAAAGAAAACCACACCTATATGCGTCAGAGTATAATAACTGAAATTCAAATACAAGGAATTAATTGAAAAGGATCCAAAAGGGAAGACATTTTCTTTTTTAAAAAAATCACTTTCAAAGGAACATTGTTGGGCTGGGGAGATAGCTCAGTAGAATAAGTACTTGCCTGGCAAGTGCAAGGTCCTGAGTTCAATCTCCGGTACTGAAAAAAAAAAAAAAAAATCAGAGGAACATTGTTAAAACTGATGTTGGGCCCTTCAGCAAAACTGACACAAGAGGGCCAGGGAGATGGCTCAGTAGAATAAGGGCTTTCCTGGCAAGTGCAAGGGCCTGAGTTCAATCCCCGGTTCCAAAAAAGAAATTAATGTAAGATAACTCCATACAAGATAGTGGAATGACATGCATAGAGTGTGAAAAACAAAATATGCATGTAGTATGAATAACTTTCAAAATGAAACAACATAGACATTTCTAGACCATAAAAAAACTGAGCACATTAAGCAGCAATTCCCCAGAGAAAATAATGCAGACAATTAGAAAAGCTATAGTTGAGAGAAATCTAAGGAATATGTAATATATGAAGGACTAGTAATAATAACAAAATAATAATAGCATCTTATAAAAGTTAAAATGTGTACACAGTCAAAATACATGACAACAATAAATTTAAAGATATTCATCAGACCTGGAAAAATTAATGGAATTGATATTTAAAGTCTCAGCACTGACCAGTGTATGATGAGTACTAATTTATATTGATTGTAATAATGCATATATATATAATATTTATGTTCTAGGGGAAATACTAAAAGAATAGCTTAAAAAATATACAAACAACATGCAATAGAAAGAGAATAAATGACATAACCCAAAACTCACTATTTCAGAATAAATAAGTAAATCACAGGTCGATGTTTAAAAAATTAAAAGCTAACAATATAATAAAGATTAAATTAGTCTATATTCTTTGAATTCATTGATTGTTTAGAAGTAATTTGGGCTATGTAATGTACACACAAAGTCTAGTTGATCTAAACTGGGAAATTTGCTGTTGCTAATTAATGAAATGGATTTCTCTAAGCAAATTATAAGAATAATTGGCAGAGCTAATGATATTTTCATCATGGTAAGCAATATATCAATATAACTCATTCAATTCTTTTGAATTTATTAGCTTTATTTTATACACACACATACACAGTCATTTATTTCTCATAGTTCTAGAGGATGAGATGTCAAAGTCAAGATACTGGCAGACTGTGTGTCTGATGAAGGCCTTCTTCTTAGCTTGGTAATAGCTGCTTTTTTATTGTTTTCCCATAGTGGAGAGAGGGAGAAACCATTGCCTCTTTCTCTTCTTATTAGACCCAACCTGGAGAGTTCCACACTCATGACCTTATCTAATCTTAGGCACTTTCCATAGGTTCTACCTTTTGTAGAAGTTTGGACTTCTATATATGAATTTAAAGGGTACATAAATATGGACTCATAAAAAAAATATGGACTCATAATAGGCAAGTTTAGTAACCAGACAGAAGTTATAAATAGCTGTATTGGGTTTTTTTTTAATTTGTTTTGTTTCATTTTACTCCAGAACCAGTGCATTTAATCATTACTGTATATTCAAACTGCTTGGAAAAGAAAATCTTAACATTCTACAAATGTTAATGTAATCATAACGAGATATGAAAATTCCCTTGCAAAATATGTGAAATCTGGATTATTTTTTTTTTGAGGGGAGAGGTAAGACTAGGAATTGGAACCAGAGACTTCACATCAAATTGTATGTCCAGCCACTTTTCTTATAGCCTTCCAGAGAGCTAAGCATGTGTCACCATTCTGAGCAGGTTTCCTTATTTTTAAATATAATTTACAGCTTTAAATCCTAGAAATTAGTCTAAGTTATCAAACTTGCATCAAACCTTCTCAAATTATGCTTTAGGCATCAGGCATCATAACTGGCAGTGATAATGCACAGAGAGAAGTGGTCTTTACTTCATGGAAGTACTAATAACATTAAAATGTATTGATAATAAAAGAAAATAATCATAAATTCTGATATATGCTATAAAGAAAATACTTTGTAAAGACACATTGCTCTTTTTTATTTTAAAGGGAAGAAAATTAAACAGTAAAAACAATGATATGAAATTTCAAATGAAGACTGTAGAAGACTAACAATGTTCAGTACATTTTGCATTGTTACCTTCAAAGTAGTTGCTCATAATATAAGATATAGGAATGAAAAACGTATCAAGCAATATAGGCATACACCTATCCTTTCCATGAGCTTAGAGCAATTAGAAGTGTGACTATCTTATACTAATATATACCCTAGTAGTGTATATATATCTTGGATGTACATATATTTTTACCCTTCCCTTTCCTTCTTTTCTCCTTTCCCTCATTCCAGTTTCTCTTTCCTTTTGAGCATTTTCTTCCCATTTCACAATATCTATTGTACATTTTGAGTCATATTCACTCTTTCAGCTTCTTACACTAGGGAGACAATATGATGTTTGCACATATGAGACTGGTTCATTTCAGTTATAAGTATGGACTCAAGTTACATCCATTTCCCTATATTGCTCTTTTAGATGACTGGCTAGGAAACATTTGTTCCAAGAACATAGAATTTATGGCAGCAGAGCTTCCAGTTAGGATAACTCTATTATTTACTGACCAATCTGATGTGTACTAGAAAATGAGGGAGCACTTTTAGAAAGTATTCAGGGTCTAATCCTCAGGTAAATAATAAGCCTAGGCCCAGAAGGCCCAGCCATTATTTTTATATTGTAAATTTGTACTTTCATAGTACAAATAATGGGCCAGCTATACATCTCAGTATCTTTCTCTGAGGGATACAAGAAGCAGTCTATGCATTTATTCTCTTGGTATGACAAACAGCAAGGTATCTACATTACAGTAAGAGTGGCAAAATGGGATTCTTATCCATGTTTTGCTCCATCTAATTTTGTGTATGTTTATCCAAGCATCACAGAGGGTCCAATAGACCCACACCAGTCCAAGGTTTTTAAAACTTTTCTTTTGATTTTCTGGTGAACATAGCCTAATCCAGTATAATGGCACATGAAAGGACAGATTTTCAAGTTTCAGAGGAAGTCAAAATGTGAAATCATCAGATACAAAAGTTAGTCATCAGATTACTTATGCCTGGATGATGAAGCTGGTCCATTATGGTAAAATGCATGCTTTCATCACAGACAAGTGGTATAGGTGGACAGTGATGATGGCTTTGGCATTGGCTATGTGAGCCTATGTGAGCCTGTTACAGTGAAATAGAGCAAGACTTGACTGATACAGACACTGGAATACAGACCCCTTTACAGAAAAGAAGAAAACAGCGATATGAATACATATTTGACTAATCAAAATGTTATTAAATGACCACAAAACCTAATGGAACATTCCAATGTTAGAACTAGATCCAAAAATATGCCTTTTTTATGCCTTAGCAGAGGTGCAAGGTATGGACAAAATGCCAGTATTGTCACTCCATGTTGGAAACTGTCACATAGGAAATGCTACAAGATACTGTGAAATACACAAAGATTGAAATGCAAGTAAAATATTCTGTATTCACCAATAGCAATATTCAGACATGTATTTATTATGCCTTCACTAGCTGTACTGAAATTATTCACAGGTCTTCTGGAATTAGCAGGGATTTCTCATGGTCATTGCAGGAATATAAGAGACTTATTAAAAATGGTGAGTAAAATATGGTTTAATAGTTTATGCCCTTGTAGATGTGAGACTTATTATGCTTTCAATTTAGACATTTTTCCTGGAATTCAAAGGTTGGCTCCTTATTTGTATAGTAACAAACCAAGTAAGATTGTGAACAAACTTGTTGCTCCTGTCTCCCAAACTAATTGGAATGCCACTAATTGTGACACTTAGCAACTGGTTTACCAGTTTCCAATTGCTGTTTCATTTGCTAACAAGGTGACCAGACCAATAACTGTACATAGGAACTGAGCAGAAATTCTAAAGGAAAGATTGCAATTTTAAAAGGGAGAATTGTATACTATAATCTTTGAATTTTATAAAGATATAGCACTGACCTCATATGTGGTATTGCTGATGTCAGTACTGTACTATGACTGAAATATTGGAGGGAAACCTCAGCAAAACAGTAGCCTGGGATGGTAAGTTTCTACAACAAAACCAAAGGTGGATAGATGTTGTTCATGAGTTATACAGCAACATGAGTTATACACGGTGTTACTTGAAACATAAAGCATTGGCCAATGGTTGCATTCTACTAAATCCTAAATACATGTGGGTGGCATGCATAGTTTGACAGTTTACAAAAAAATATTGTGGAGAAATTTTCTTAGTAAATTGGGATTGTCACTCATAAGAGATTATTTAAAGCAGAGGGAAAACAAAATATTTCTGCCCGGGAAATTACAGACCAAAAAAAAAAAAACTTGTGGAACACACTGGTGCACTGACAGGTGAACAGGCAGGCACAGCATCACAAAGGCCTACTCTTACAACCACAAAACAAACAGAAAGATGTCAATTGTGCCCTACAAGAAAGTACAGGGAAACAAAACATGTGCTGTGAGTGGAAGTGATACTTGTGTCTGGAGCATGCAGTTGTCATGTGAAGATTGCCTTGGGCGTCACAGAGTTGAAGCAAAGCTTATTTGTGTAGCACACCTTCGTGTTTACATTGTAGTTGACATAAATTTTTATTTTATGTTATATTTTGGTTGTTTAAGCAAATAAACAGCTGATATGAAAATATTGATGTCTATTCTAAGCACTCATCACCTATTTGATATTTTATTTTACTTTATTTTGTTTTACTGATATCTTATTTCAGTGGTCAGTGCATGTTGTACAACATAGTAGGAAGCTCCTGAAAAATAGGAAGGGAGATGAAAAGAATGTCACATAGGAAAAGAAAGCTAAGCACATGTACTGTCAGTGTAATCAAGACATGGCATGGAACATACAGTTGTCATGTGTGAAGACTGCCTTGGATGAGACAGATGAAGCAAAGCTTATCTTTTTCATAGAGTTCTACTGGTATTTTCATTTCAGTTCATATACAAATTTATATCTGATATTTTGTATTAGGTTTTGTAAGCAAATACACAGCTAAATTGAAAATGTCAATGTTTATTCTATATGTACAATATATATTAAGAATTTAACACTTTATTTTATTGGTATATATTATGTCCCTATTAACTATACACAATATAATATAATAAAAATTTCCTGACAAAAGGGAAAGATCACTGAGATGTCAAGTATGCCCCACAAAAAGGCCAGGAAAGCAAAACACATGTGCTGTCAGAGTGTGAAATACATGCATATGAAATGTACTGTTGTCATGCATGCAGACTTCCTTAGATGCGCTAATTGAAGTAAGGATTATGGTTCTTGTAAAGCACTAATGGTATTTTCATTGTAGTTCATATAAGAATTTATTTGTGTTTTATTTTTTTAGACTTAGTATACTAAAAAACAGTCGATGTTGAAAATTTTGATGCTTTTTTATAAACACTCTGAATATTAAAAATTCAATATATTATTTTTGTGATAATTCTTCCAAATAATTACTTATTGTTTAATATAATAAAACACAAAATTACAGTTGATACTTCATCAGTGGAAATATTTTAAAGAGTAAATGTGGGTTCCACAGATCCATGCTTCTATGTTTTGATTACAAAATTAGCCTCAGGTTCTGGGGGAGAGACAATCCAGCCAGAAGCACCGACCTTATTTCTACGACATAAGAAGTATAAATGAGTGTTAAGGGCAGTGGGATGAATCGTGTTTCAGGAGAGAAATAGTCACTCTCTGACCTGTACTTTTAAAAGTTTTCTCACCATTGCCATTTGGAAAATGAGTGGGGTAAGGAGCAAGAACGGAGGTAGAAAATGCCTGAGAATATTATACCCATCTAGATAGGAGGGGGACAGCGGCTTGGAGTGATAACACAGTGAAGGAAAAAAGAGCCCCCCTCTAATTTTGAAGGGAGTCAGCCACAAAGGTGAAGTTACACAAAATATTACATTTGCATCATAATTTACATATTACTAAGCACACAAACATCTTCTTAAAACTCTGTTAAGTCCTGTGGGAAAAAGCTTTTCAACAGCATTCACAGGGCTGTCAATTATCTCTGTTTCTTCTATATGAACCCCAGTTTTGATTGTTTGTGTTAACTTAAATTTATAAGTTGGTGTGCTTTTATTTATAAAGGTTATAAATCTTTTGTATAACCAAAATATGCAGCAGATATTGTCTTCAGTCTACTAACTTTGTTTTTGGAAACTTTTTGCTATCCCAAGTGTTTAACTTTTAATTTATATATTATTCCTTATATATATATATATTATATATATGGAAATATCTATAACTTTTATATATTACATCCAGATCTCCTGATTTAGAACACTTGGTCTCTATTCACAACATATATAAATATATACAAAAATATCACTTTATTATTTGATGTAATTATTTATTTGCATTGAATCTCATATTATTACTCTTTTGTGTTTTTTTTTTTAGTATTTCCTAAATCTTTACTCTTACTTGGAACCAAATTTCTAAAATCAACAATACACTGATATGTCTTAAAATTCAAAAAAATGTTCTTAACATTTTCCCCTACCTAATGAATCTATTCCACCTTATTTATTTTTGCTAGTGGGGTATTTGTTCTATCGGTTTGACTGCCTCCTCCTCCTCACTGACAAGGCCTAACATCACTGGCCATGAGATCATTCCCTAGACCTCATTTCCTCTGCTGATGTGTGTTCTTCACCCAGCCTTTCTATTCTATTTCATTCAGGTTCACATTACCTGAAGCACAAAATATGTATTGCAAACATATTTTGTTAAGCTCTGTGGTGAACCAAATAAGGCTATTATTACTTCATAAAATTTTCACAACATCCTTTAACTCTCTGAGCCAACCTTCACAGCTCTTCATTTAATGTCCCATAGTAAGCAGACTGTAGCTATGTGGTACTGTGAGGACACAAAGCTCAAAAGTCCACATATTCTATCACAAAACCATTGCAAGCATCGACCTTTTACTACACAAGGTTCTAGATTTTGTCCATTCATCACTGAACAAAAATAAAGTCAAGAAAATTCTTGCACTTAATGAATTTACACTTTAGTGTTTGTATCTCAGTTTGAACCCTGGATCTATCATCTTTAAGTTTGTGGTCTTAGGCAAATTATTTCAACTTTCTGAGCCTCTGGTTCTCAACAGATCAGAAAACAATGTGGGTAGTGGGAGAGGAGGACGTATAGTCTATAACATGTGGGATTTTGAAAAGAAATAGAAATTAGGCTGATGAGCCATGTGATTCATGTAATAAATATTAGCCCCTTTCTCCTGACCTGAGTATTTTGTGCTTTTTCTAAACCTGGCCTTTCTCACCACCAGTCCACATATTGAGGTTAACTTGTTTTACTTTTTACTATTTATTACACAAAGCACAAGCTAGACTTTGATAACAGTTGCTTTCTTCTTTCCTTTTGAACATTTTCTGAACTTGCATCCATGCTTTAAAATGAACCACGACTTAAAGCGCTGATCATGAAGACTGCCTATGAACAAACTGAGAATAATAAAAGGAAAATAACTTTATTCAACTTTCTTTCATAATTATGTAATCAATCTCAACCATATGCTAGGAGTCTCCTCTCTCTCCATCTCTCTCTCTCCCATTTCTCTCTCTTCCTGTCCTCCTTCTTTCTTCCCATTACCCCTCTCCTATCCTGTAGAAACTAAGAAAGAAGGATTCTTCTCCTTTTTTTTTTTTTCTGGCTCAGAATGCCTTAAGGATAGGTCTGGTGCAGCATGTGGTGCTGGGGATAGAACCCCAGTCCCTTGCCGCTGACTGATATTGCTCAAGAAGGCACCTTAGACAACTGAGGTAACCCTCCAGCCCCCTAGAAACTAAGAAAGAAAAGATAGTATTACGTAGCAAAATTTGTGGCTCATGTCCAGTAGACAAAAAAATAAAAGCATTTTTTTCACTAGGAGGTGTCTAGCACCTACACAGCACCAAAAGCACCTGCACTCTCTCGGAAATTCCTTGCCTCTGTTCAGGTAAGAAACATGCCTTTCTGCAGCACAGCTTCTAGAGTAGTATGGCAGCTGCCTTTTCTTAATACACTTAGAGCTACAGAATACATGGCAGGTACTCTAGGCAATTCCCAACCCAATACAAAATTCTATACTACAGCATCTCTGTCAGAACCTTTGTTCAATACTTTCTTAAGCAAGAGGAGGCTGAAAGTCTCCTTTACATTTTACATTTCCAATAGGTTCACATGCTAAAAGTTAATATACTTTTTCTGGATGTTCCAATATTCAAAGGTAGCTTTTGACCTCTTTTTCAACATTCTCCACCACACTACTTCCTGAATTAAGCTAAAACTGCCAATCTTTCCATCATGCCTAGTGTCATATTGTCCAAGGATTGCCAATGCCTCCTAAGACTCATAATCATTTAAAATACTCTTTATGTATAGACTAACAAACTCAGAATATAAAAGGTGAAAGATTTATACAATTTGAAGAGAAATCAGAGTGTAACAAACTCAGAATATAATGAGCTATGATTTACTTATAGAATTTAAATCATCCAAAATGCCACATCTCTTTACCTGGTTTGCTAATATGAAAGCTTTGTCTAATTGAGAATACGTCTCATCATTAACACCCCATGGCCTTACTGCTAACCTGAAAGGCGCAGACCTATGGGAAAAACAGGTAAACAGGCCACCCTAAGTGAAACTATATCAGTTCTTCAGATTGTATACAGCACTGTGTGACTAATTGCCACTCAAATTAATCAAAACTGAGCTTCCAATCTTCAGGCCCAGAACCTAAAGCAAAAATTTAAGCTGACAGGAAAACAGAAAATTGCATAGTTATTCAAATGAAGTTACTAACACTGTACTTCACAATGACCAGTATATAATATTAATATATTATTATGAAAATTGAAATATGGTTTGCTGCTAGATGACAAACATATAAATGTTTTTATGATTTCTAAGAAATACTTTTACTTAAATACTAGTAATTGCTTACAGAAATGCATTCCGTTCAGTTAAAATAAATGTAAATGTTATTAGAAGCACTGAAGAATTCAGTATTTAAATTTTTAGGAAAATGCAGAGTGCCTTAGATCACCACATTTTGATGAAGCATAAACATTTACTTCACTCTAAAAGAGAAAATAAATACATTCACATAACCATATGTACAATACAGTTTGGGGAATACAAAATAACATAACTGATGGTTTATTTCTAGTTAAGTATAAAATATTCAGAAAGGATCAAGAAATATATTCTAAACAAAATTATACATTGTAAATTACTGAAACAGGACATTTAAAAATGTGTAGGAAGGAGAAAGCACTCTTCCCACATGTCTTAGCTGTCTTTATTAAGTATGATAGATATTGCAGTGGTAAAACAAATAGCAAAATTCAATCTAGAAACTGAAACCTACATAAAAGAGTTAAAATTTGTGAATTTTGGAAGTGTTCTGCACTCAAGTAAGAAGTCTAAATCTAAGATAAAAACAATAATAATTATAATGTTTACAAAGTCTTTGAATTTTTCAATATTTCTGTCTCTGCTTGAAGCACATGAAATTAACATGATATAGTCACAATTTGTTTCTTGACTATTTTATATGCAGTAATTTTTAATGAAGCAACTAAATTAGGCATAACTTGGTGCAGCTTTAATGTAGTTATGATGAATATATTTTACTTGATTAAAAATGATAAAACCAGGGAGCCTTAAATATTATCTTAAAAGATTAACTACTGTGTCAATTACAAATCTAGGAGGAAGATATTTATAAGGGAATAACTATTCTGAATTCCTTTTGTTCATTTCATTTAATTAACAACTCAATCAACTTTCACTCTTAATACCAAAATGTCTTAAAATATCCATTGGCTTACAAAGGAAGGGCATACAGCAGGGCTGTGTCAATTTTAACATTGGTGAAGGTTCAGTCAGTAGCTCATTTTTTTTATTTAGTAGGAAGGGGGAAACGGCAATGTAGATATCTAATAAACTAAATAAATCCCTGAGTCTCCAATGTATTTTCTGTTACATGACAACATATACATAAGTACCAGTAAGACTGAATTATTTGAGTAGGTTCGTAATGATAAGATCTGCATTAACAACAGATATTTGGTGAATATTTGTCTCAGTGCCCTGAGACTGAGGAAACCCAGCAAACATTTTGACCTCTGTTTTTTAGGGTGACCAGCTAACCCAACTATTTACAAGAGTCCCTACTACAGACAAGGGAGTAGATGCTGTCCTATACATAGTGTGTTAGTGGTCCACAGAGAGGGCAAACACTGCAAAGGAGCAGTTCAGATGTATGTACTGAGTTTCAACAAAATGCAGCCAAAAGTGTATGGAAAACAAATTGCACCTTAGTGCAAATAACTTCTCCTAGCTTTCTTTGCATGCTTTTTTAAATAGGTAGATGTAGTCAGGAATGGCAACAGTCAACTGTTTCGTACTCCTAAATCTTTGCACCACCTGAACAGCTCAGAAAGCTGCCTGGCTTTACCTGGAGTCCTGGAGTCCATCTTCAGGGAATCTTCCAAAAAGCACACGCACACGCACACACACACACACGCACACGCGCACACACACATACACACACTGCTCAGGGCCCTTTTTAAACGGGGACAAAAGGCATCTGAACAGTATTTTTAAAGCAAGTGGAAGATTCGCGGGAGAAAATGCACTGTGGCTGTGCTGAAAGTGAGGAAAGTGGTTCTGCACTCTTGGATCACTAGAACTGAGAGTCCAGGTCCTTGTACGCCCCTCCTCAGAGCTGCGGAGTCCCCTGTGACAGCTGCCACCAGGTCACGCCTAAGTATGGGGGCCACAGGCGTAGCCAGAGAGGGACAGAACCTGGGAGCCGCGAGCCTGCGTAGCTCTGTGCCTCGGAAAGGACTGGCCAGCGTTCCCCCGCTAGGCTCTCGGAGACAGAACCGAGAGTCACCTGCAGATCCGTCCGACGCTCCCCCGGCACTTCCGCCGGCCGCGGCGCCGCCAATCCTCAGGGGCCGCAGCCGCCCCACTCGCGGGTCTCAGCTCCGCCCCGCCTCCCGCCGCCCCGCCCTGTAGCCCCGCCTCTGCGAGCGCTTCCGGGCGCTAATTGGTTGCGGCGCTGACAGGAGGCGGGGCCTGAAGTCTCCGCGGAACCCGGGCCGGCGTATAAGCCTCTTCTCGGCTCCTTCTCTGCATCTCTCTCCTCTTTCTCTCTCGCTCCCTTCCTCTCTGTAACTGAACAGTGAAAATTAACATCGTGGATCTGCTAACAGGCACAGATGTCATGTGAAAACGCACATGCTCTGCCATCCACGCTGCCTTTCTTTCTCTTCTGTTTCCTTTTCCCCCTATTGCTCCTTCTCCCTCTTCTTTGTAACTAACAAAACCACCACCAACTCCTCCTCCTGCTGCTGCCCTTCCTCCTCCTCCTCCTCCTCCTCCTCCTCCTCCTCCTCCTCCTCCTCCTCCTCCTCCTC
>NDGM011232499.1:0-12463 GCA_002564305.1 Octomys mimax | reverse complement strand
AGAAAGAAAGAAAGAAAGAAAGAAAGAAAGAAAGAAAGAAAGAAAGAAAGAAAGAGTGAGCATCTTGGAATTGAAAGAACCCAAAGGCCTAAAACAGCAGTTGAATTCTTTCTCCCTGCAAACAGCTGGCACATGGACGGACTTGGTAGGGTGAAGTGGGGGTTGGGCTTGGAGTTCTGCTTCACCTCTTGCTCACTTAGGGACTCAGACTAGGAAAAGGTCCACCCCTTTATGATCACCAGACAGCTTCAATCTTGGTTTGCCCAGCTCTTCACCAGAAGAGACTGCATTTTTCCTCTCAGGTTGGAGCCAAAATAAATCATGGTATCACAGCAAATTCGAGAAGGGGCAGTATAGCTGCTGCTTAAAGGAAGAACAAGAAATATTTGGTGTCATATTTGCTGATGGCCGCCACAGTTCTTGTGTCTAACTTGTTAATGAGTAGGAGTATAAATACCATCATTAACTGTCCAAAAACATTCCCAATCGACATTTCCAGTTTCATTGCCCTTGAGCTGTGACATCGGTATGTGTGCGTAGGGATGAATCCTCACCATTCTCTGAGTACCTTATTTCATCATGATATTACCTGTATCATTTAGAAAGATGTTTTAATGTTCTTCTCCATAAGTATTCAGAAGATTCTTTATACTGGCAACTTTAACATCAAAAGAAATATAAAAAGGGACATAAAGGGATTGAAAATGATTGAGATATGTTGCACGCATGTGCTAATTTCCCACAGTGAACCTATCCATTCTGTTACAAACATGTATCAAGTTTTAAAAGAGATATGTAAAAAATAAATATCCTTAATACCTCTGAATATACTTCAGTTTCTTCACGCCATTTGAATTTTTCTGATAATTTTTTCTCCCAGTGTTGTAATTTTTATTTTTCCATAAATGGAATAAAGATGGTATTTGACAAAGTTTTGATGTGAATTTACATGAATACTGCTTAGAGCAACTGATGACTAGATTTGAAATTGGCATGATTTAGCTTTTTGGAAGGTTCTTGTGTTGATATAGAGAAATTTTAAATAGAAATCCCTTCACTTTATATGTCGATAGAAAAGAATTTATTGTATAGGTTGAAATGTGACCTCCCAGATACAAATACTGAAGGCCTAATACCTAGTACTCAGAAGGTACCTCTTTGGAAACAGGACCAAGAAAGATTAAGTGAAAAATCACTTGCCAGGTTGGGCCTTGGAAATAGGCTGTGTGTGTCCTCCAGAAATCATGTGTTGGAAATCAAATTGCCCAATGCAAGGGCTGCAGTGTAGTGGGAGTTGTGCAGGCCATGAGCACTGTATCCTCGGGGGTGGATTGATGTCACCCTCTGCAGGGCTGCCGGGTGAGTTTGCTCTTCTCCATTCTCTCTCATGCAGGTAAAGCATTCCTGCCCTTCTGACTTCTGTCATGTGAAGCACCATTTTGATCTCCTTCCCAGGTTCCCAAACTATGTGTGAAAACTATTTCTATCCTTTTAAAAATGTTCGTCTGTGGTATTATTCATAGCATCACAGCATGGAATAGACAGCCCCTGCCCCAGTGCAGGCTTATATTTTGATAGGAAGTGATGAAGTAGATTAATCAGATTACACCCTGGCTTCCACCTGCCTCACTACATTGTTTCTCCATCGTCTCTGTTATCTTTTCATTAAATAAATTTATGACAAAGGAAATATAGGCGCACACTTGAGAGCAGAAAAAAGGACTCAGGGAACCAAACTCACTAACATCCTGAGATTGAATTTTTAGCTTTCAGAATATAGGAAAATAAAATTCTGTTGCTTCAGCCTCTCAGCCTGCAGGAGTTTGTATAGACATCTTTAGCGAACTAATATGATCTGGAAACAGATTGAATAAAAAATAAGCAAACTTGAGTTAGAAGGACAATAATGATTCAATGGCATGATTGGGTTGCAGGCAAGCGCATCTCCACATCAAGGTTCACATGCAGGCTGGTGAACCCCCAACCTACACAAAAAGATGACCTTGCCTTTGCTGAAAGGATGCAATTTAATACTGAAATAGAGTTTTCTTCCAAGAATCATGTCCTATCATTTAACTTCTCCGTCTTTCACAGCTCTCAGTACCAGCACATATTGTATATTACATTTATTTTCAACATAAATAAATTATGGCTGAATTAGGACAAACTTCTTCACATCACTTAGTTAGATTTGGGTTTGAAACTGCTAACTAATAAGAACTTCATATGTCTTTACTGTCTGATTTGATTTTGGGGATTCTCTAATGTACAAGCTTATGTATATGAATTATGCTAGTAAATTAATTATATATGTTGAGATGCATGTGGAACACAAGCCACATACTGAATTTTCTAAGAGACATGATATAGTAAGAGAATTCACCACTGTGGAAACCACTTACTCATCTGACTTCTGTATTTTGGAATCTATCTCTACAGTTCTTTCTTCAATTCACATCTATCACTTTGTCTTATTTTATGAAACCTGATATGGTTGTTCAGATCCATCTCATTTATCACCCAAACTCTAACAACAGAACTTTCAATTTTCCCTCTCAAGAATCTTTACTCTCCAATGGAAAGATTAATTGTATTAATCACTTCTTTTCATACCAAAAACAAGAACTATGATATAAACCCTGTCATTTAAAAGAAAATGACCCAACCTGATAATATAAAACCATTCCAGTAGCGCAAACTTAATTCTCTAGATCTTCTTTATTCCTCTCACCTACTTTTATTTATGTTTTCCACCCTATTAACCTTCTTTTCTCTTTATCTCTTTCTTTTCTTTTCCCTCTCATTTTTTTGTTTGTTTTTTGAAATGTTGGAGCTGGCACCCTGGGTCTTGGGTACTAGTCAAGCTCTCTCCTGCTGAGTGCAGCCCACATTCTTCATTTCTTTTTTAAAGTGAGAGGCAGTCATGTAACCTAAACCTATGAAATGCTGATTGATGGGTCAAAAGTAGTGATCTCCAGGTCTATCTTTTCCTCTTGATATTCCATTCACTTGTAATTTATTTATTTATTTTTATTATCTTTGGTACTATATATTGAACTCATGACCTCATGCTTACCATGAAGGTACTGGGCCACTCACCTCTATCTCTCACCTATTTATTTATTATTGAAGGTTACAATTTGACATATTTCACAGATAGCTCAGATGAGCCCTTGTACCTCAGTTTATTTATTTTGGCAATGTAGGAGCTGAAAACAGGGTCTGCACCCTGGACATATTCCCCAGCTCTAAGCTACATCCCTGACTACTATCTTAACTCTTCTGGTGGAGTAAGATAATGTACAGTACATAGGCAATGATCAGTTATTGCTATTCTGAGAATTATGCTACAGGTTTTTATGTTAAAATATGTTTATGAAAACAAATATTTTGCTAAAATATGATTGTCTTAGTCTCATTGCACTGAAAACATGTCATTTGTTTCTTGTATGCAGTGAACAATTTTAAAATTTCATTGTATTTGTCATCTTTTCTTCATGGACTCAATCTTATTATAAATTCATTGTGAAAACTGTTCCTTAGTGTTGTTATTGGAAAATACATGTAGCTACCCATCCATCCCTCTATCTACCCATCCATCCCTCCATCTACCCATCCATCCACCCACACACTTATCCATCCTTCTGTCTACATTAGGTGAAAACAAATGAAATGTCTTAAATTATGAAAATGGCTGTGCTTCCAAAATAGTATTAAGTGTGAGGCATGAATTTTATTAAGTGAAATTTATTATTTTGTGACCTAAACCTCTTGAATATTAATAAAGATAACTGTGAAAAAGAGTATAGATGAAAGTCCTATTTTTTTCCAAATCAATACTTTTTCCTAATGGTATTTAATTCTGAAAATTGATCCTCCTCAATTCAATCCATGCAGTTGCATATTGAAATGAAAGAGCAATGAGACAAAAATTACACCAGTAGGGTGAGCTTGAGCCCAGTTGAAAATCTGGCTCAGATTAACCATTTTCTTATTGGCTCATGTGATTCAGGTGGTCAGTAAGTTTGGAAACATAATTAGACCACTGAAGTCTCGATCCTCTGTTCTGATAATAGTGTTATATTTCTTTAAAAATTGGCCAACTTAACTCCATAGTAACTAAAAAGATATTTCACCCTTGGTAAGGGGACTCAAAGAATGAAATAAGAGCAGATTCTCTTATCTCAGAAGTCACTATCCAGCAAGGAAGCTTATGCTATAAGACCAGTTACTCTACTGGTGACACTATAAAAAATAGTTTGATAGAACATTTTAAAGTACTATGCTGATGATTGAATAAGAAAGATTATAACAAAGGGAAAAATAAGAATAAATTACAATAACCATATAATGTAAAAGATGTTCTAAATGGCAATATTTGCATAAAGAACTTGATACATAATTTAAGTAGTAAAAGTAAAGACTCCCACCATATATTCCATTAATAAAATATCATTCCAAATTTGTTTATTCCTAGATGAGTTTCAAAAGTTAAACATTTTGTCTTCTCTTTTACTGTAATATGGTTGTCTGGAATTGCTTTTCAAAATTTCAATTCAATAGTATTGATTTTGCACTTAGATTTTTTTCTCGATAGCTTTTCCTTTGTTAGATTTTTGAGTCTACAATTTGCAAAATCAATAAAAACACTGCTTTCCCCAAGAAAGAAAAGTCCTCTAGAGGTTTACCTGAAAGTGTCTAGGGCAAGATTTCTTTGACCTTGAACTATTTGTAAAGTACCAGTGGTGACTTTTCAGAGTGTCACATCAAAATTGGTTTTGTGTCTCCAAGGGAAGTTTAGCCTGTAATGTCAGCAACAGCTGGGGTAAAGGCAACAATTATGTGTCAGCCCTACTTTCTTTTCAAAAAGAGCATTTTCCCAGGCTGACACATTGCTGGGGGAAGAAAAAGAACTCATACAAAAGTTTGTTTTCATTTTCAATTATTTTTGGAGATATGAAGCCTGTGACAAGCCAATAATAGTAAACAAAAATGACAAGAAATGACACTAGTGACCATGAAATGTAGAAGCTACTGTGCTTGGTACACATTTGGTTTGACCACTTTCAATTTTGTGAGTTTGGAAAAGAGGAAGGAGAGAAATCCAGAAAGCCATACCCATTTAATAAGACTTTCCTAGCTGCAAAAATACAGACTCCCTCAAGCCTTTAATGGCTCCCCCTTTTGGGAACACAGAAATAATTGCTCACCGAGAAATTGTTGCAAACCAGTTGAAGACTGACTAACGCACGCATCCTCGCCCTTTGTTAAGCAGAGGCTGTGCTGTGGTTCGCACGTCATGAGGCCTTCTTTGTGTTGTTTGAGAACTGGCTGTGAAGTGATTGTTGGACAAGGAAAATGTTGAGACTTAGCTACACCTAATTAATATTTAATCTACACTTTATAAAATGGAGAACATTAGAAACCGCTTCATTTATTGAAAACAGCCATGTGGGCCTGCTGGCAGCAGGAACTGCTATGTTACGTTGTACAATAATCAGAGGGAAAATCCTAGTGCTCTTTTCATATTGCTTGAAGGAGGAGGCATTCTAATATCCCAGAAACCTTGGGGGAAGGCCGCAGACAAAAGGCAATATAATTAACTTTCAGCTAAAGGCCTGCTGAAAAGAGACTAAATCAATGGTGCTGTTATTCCTAGTAGTTGCCACTGTGGGGCTAAACCAACAGGTTAAACACCAGTCACCAGGACTTGCCTTGACTGAGATTTTTGCCTGATCAGGATTTTCAACTCTTTGTTTTCAAAAGTTGCTCTAGGTATTTAAATGTAAAAGCAAAAGGCTCTAGCTTTACTGACAAAAATCCTCTGATATTTTAGCTGCATTCCATTTGCTTTGAATGTTTCCTTGCATACTGGAAAAATAAGCTACCAGAGAGAAGAAAATAAATTCAAATTAACCTTGGTTTATGATTTATGTCAGGCTGTCACTTACCCTTGGCCAGATCCAGGTTTATTTGTTTGTTTGGTTTTGAACACTTTCCATTTTCACTCCTTCATCCAAGCATTAATTCAGTCTCTGCAAACAATTTAAAGAGGAAAAGGCTGGCAAGAAGCCCAAGGAGGAGCCCAGCAGGAACCCACATCTGTAGGGGCCAATAAAATCGTTCAGTAACACCACTGTTGGCAGATATTGGGACAAAAGTAGTAAAGTTTTCCTCTCCTTGGTACCTGGAGAGATAAAAACCCTAAAACCAAAACAACAATAACAACAACCAAACAAAAACAAGCAAACAAACAAACAAAAATGGAAAAAAAGTAGTGCTCTGCTCCCTGACTACTCCAAATTCAGGAAACAGTCCAAAGTTTGGATGGGCCATACATACTGGATATGAAGGTCTTAACTGTCTGTAGTGCTTGTGCAGCTTGAAAAAGAAGGAACAACCAGAGCTCCCTCATTTAAAAAAAAAAAAGCAACCTGCTAAAGCTTATTCAGACAGACCATTGAAAGAAAGAATTAGTTTGGAAATTTTTCTTCACTTGCCTAAGGCTGTAGAACTCTGAAAATTCTGCCACTTCAGTTGCAGACAGGAATTCATGGAAATTTTGAGCCAGACGTTTTTCCGGAGGGCATTTACACTGCATCCCCAGCAGTGGCTCCATTTAAAGCTACTCCTGCAAGAGGAACGAGAAGTAAATGCACTATACATTCAAAATTCTGCTGATCAGGTCTGTGAGCCTTCACATTCTAACCTGGAAATGTTTTAATTACTGAGTGTGAGAACTCTTGCACTGATGTATTATCTCTGAGCTGAGGACAAGTCAGATGTTAAGGGAGCTGAAATCAATGAGGGGTACAGAAGCAATCAAGTGGCTAAGATCCAGAGGATGAAACTAGAGGAGGAACGATCCGGGCTCAGGTCTGTAGAGCAATGAGCTAAAGCTTTTATGGATTTTCTACAATGGTGGGGTTGGTATTTAATGTGAGACAAAGTAGCTGCACATATGGATTGCAAATTATTAAAAATCACATACAAAATGAGGTTAGATATGAATGTTAACATTTTAAAAATTTATTACAGCAAATGGCATATTGCCCTTAATCCCTTGCGCAGTCCTCCCTCTCCCTTAGAGCATGTTTAATTCCTCCTTCTTGCCAGTTTCTGAAGCAGTGCCGCGTGTTTTCTTCAGTGCATCTTTACAACCTGTGATTACAGACTACGGCAACTGTAGCTGCCAGGAGTCATCCAACAGAAAGGCTCACAAAAACTTTCTGGTGTGGCCTTGTCCGGGTCATCACCAGATCTGGCCCCTGAGACTTCCGGCTCTTCCTCAATAACAAAATGAGCATGAAAGGGTCATATTTTGCATCAGTTCAGGACATCAAGGCAGCCAAATACTTCCTCAAAAATAATTCTGGAAGGACTTTTAGAACAGCTTCAGAAAGTGGCAAACACGGGCCAGATGTGTTCCAAGCAAGAAAAGATGTGGGGAAGGTTAATAACACTGTGTCTTTGTAACAATGTTAGTTTGTACTAAAATATTCATGATATATTTCGGTGCCGTGTCCTATGTCAGCTGGATGTAAGGGTGCACACCTATAATTGCAGATGCTATGACAAGATGACGAAAAGTTCAAGGCCAGTCTAGACAACACAGCAGAACCCTTACATAAAATTAAAGTAAAATCACAAATCAGCAGTAGCATAGCTAAGAACCCATATGGTACCACTGTCAAAAGAGTGTGCACACGTTAGCGACATGATATGTACAGAAATGTTGTCATGTATATCTTACTATTTTGTACATTTCGTGTTCTCACATATCTCCACACGAACATATCACAGTCAACACTTCTTGGCAGTGCAGGGCATGGAGGCCAGGGCCTCCCACGTGCTAGTCAAATGAGCCATCATGAGCTACACCCTCAGGCCCAATTCAGAACTCGTACTGCCTGAATTATTTCATCCTAATCCATATTAAATAGCTTATCTAGGTAAGTCTTTATGGGATGGCTCTAGACCCTTATCCATGATCCTACTTCAATGGTCGAAGTATAGAACACAGATGAACTTAGCCCCTACAAACCTTGAACACACTCCCTGCCCACTACACTGCCCCAATGTCTGTCTTCTCAGGATCTCTAGTGCCAGGTCTTGGGGGTCTTTCCAGGACCCAGTCGCATCCAGCACTGATGGTAGGAATCTTCTAGATGCCTTTGAGCTGAGATTTGTGTGTGCAAATAATCATCTCTGAGAGCAATACCTTCCACTGCACATGAAATAGGAGAAATCTAGAGGCACAGAGAAAGTACTAAAAATGGCACTTGAGCATTGAGTATGCAAATTATCAATCTCTGAGACAGAATCCTCTTCACTCCACAGGAAGTAAAAGAAATCTAGAGGAACTGAGGAAGTATTAGGAAATGACATCTGCTTCCCCCTTCCTTCCTCTCCCTTCCTCGCCTCTTCATTCCTTTCCTATTTGTTTTTGCTTTGTGAAGTAGAAAATTGCCTGAATGACACTGCACAAAGGGAAGACAGGAGGACATTCCATGAGTTATTAAAGCCACTGCCAGAATACACGGAGTGTTCCAATGACACAGGTGCAAGATGACAGGAACAAGAAGGACATAAGCTAATATATGTGTCATGGAGCAGTCGAAGCTCAGACATATCTGGAATATTACAATTGTCACATAAATGAAGGTCTCATTGGTATCTTCTTCTGTCCCTCCCCGGGTCAACAAATAATGGATGCTAGTACTTAAATTTCGTATTTTCATTGAACCTGAAAATAATTACCAAAAAAATCAGCTCAACTGTCTTCTGCACTTACCATGCGAAAACCATTGAACTGAGGGCTTTACAAATGCTGTCTCTTTCATCTTCACACAATCCTATGAGGTGAGAGAATTTGTCTTTTCATTTTCACGATGGGGAATCTGAAGCTTTTCAAAGATATGTAAATTGCCAAAGTCACCAAGCTAGTTGGTGGTGCTGTCACCCCACACATGTCCATCTGACTCTTGCAGGTGGACTATTAAATGCTCCATGATTTTGTTTCTCTTTTCATAAATAATGATGGCCTCAATGAGAGACACCAACACATCTTATTGCATCGCTATCATAATGAATAAATTTAACAACTTCCTTATGGTCATTAACATGTGGTGAATATAATGACTTCTTAATTCTATGTGTGATTCTAAAAGAGTAGAATTATTTCATATCTGAATGCATTAAGCAAGGATGAAGTAATCACAAGTATATCTTCACATATTTTTCTTGTAAGGGATATTGGAATTTTTGCGGAGTCAGTTTTTTTCATCTTCTGATATCACGGACATAAAAATTTTGGTATTTATTGACTATCTTCTGGGTGCAAACAGGTTAGACATCTAGATATTAAGAAAATATTTGTAGAAACATCTCATGAAGGACCTATATACTGAATATATTAGGAGCTCTTCAACAAAAAATGAACAAACTATGTAGCAAGTAAATGGCTAAATTATTCGAACAATACCCTTTGCTGGAAAAAAGCAAAAGACACAGCTGAGCGAATGAAAAGATCTCCTAACATCTCTAGTGAACATGAAAACCACCATCAGCTAACACTACCTTTTCCATATTATTAACTTGTATTAACTCATCCAACATTGTTGATACGCAAGAAACTGAAAGCTTCTATCATGCTGATAGAATTTCAAAATGGTAGATCTACTTCACCAAATAGCAAACTTACCAGTGTCACTACTCATAGTTATATAACCAGAAGAAATTGAAAAATATCCAAAGGACTTGTAGCCAAATATTCATAGCAGTTTCTTTCATACTATTGTCAAGCTGGATGCAGTCTTCATAAGTATCAAGAATATATAAATTGTGGAATGTCTTTAAATAATAAATAATAAACAAGCAAACAATAAAAACAACATATGAATAAACAGTAAAGAAAGAAAGTCAGTGACAACTGCAACCATAATCTCAAACATGTGCCTAATAGCAGAAGCCAGTCACCACAAATCATACATGATAGGATCCCACTGAAAAGATGCACCAGAAGAAAGACAGCCACTGAAATCCCTAGTGGACCATGTCACCCAGTACTTGCCATGAATAAGAACCCTCCATTGAAAAAGAACAACAGAGAAATTCAGGGGTAACATATAGACAGTGTTCCAATGTTACTACACTACTAATTGTAGGAGCATGTATTTAAGACTCATCAAATTGTATACTTAAAAATGCTTGAGGGGCCAGGAAGGTGGCTTAGCAGACTAAGCGCTTGCCTGGCAAGCACAAGGGTCTGAGTTCAATCCCCGGTTCAGCAAAAGAAATGAAGAAATAAATAAATAATGCTTGAATTTAGTTTGAAATATTATGTATCGGTGAAGCTGCTTACGACAAATGCCATGATATTCCCACAATACCCTAGGAAACATCATTGTCAATTCACTTTTGAAGAGGATTGAAGTAAATTATCCAAAGACAGGCAATTATGAAGAAATAAAATAAGGATGGGGACCAAGTACGTTGAATAGCAAATTTAAAGCTCCTTCTATTGCAAAGAGTTCTTGCTGTCCTTTTCTCCTTTTTTGGCCACTGTCCATCCCTGGGTCCATGTGAGACCTGATTCTCAGGACCACTGTTTGCCCCCGTGGGCTCCAGACCTATGTCAGGCCCTTTCTGTCTATTCTCTTTCTTTATACTTAGACATCAGGTATTCTCTTTCTTTTTACTTAACTGGATTGATAATGAGGTTCATAAAAGTAAGTGTTGAACGTTGAATTAAGTAACATACACACAAAAGTGGCCTCATGTTTTTAAGGAGCCAATTGCTTAAAGAAGTACAAACTGCAAATAAATACATGAAAAATATGTTCGATATCACTGATGATTGAAGAGATGCAAATTAAATCAACACTGAGGATCGGTGAGATAGCTCAGCAGACTAACTGTCTGCTTTAAAAGCTCAGAGACCAGGGTTCAATCCCTGGTCCTGCATGCCACATGGGCTTCACCTCCAAGAGCACTGACCTGGCCAGCGACTCCAGGCATGGTGGTGAATGCCTATAATTGCAATGCTGGGGAGGCTGAAAACAGGAAGACCACTATGAGTCCATGCTTCACACTGTGACCCTGCACCAAATACATAAAATGAAAAACAAAACAAAACACTAAGGTGCAGAAAATTTTAAAAAACATGAGGCTCCAGATATTGATTCTTTGAAGCATTTCCCATTCAGTTTGGATTTGTTCATGAACTCTCTACCTATCTCTATGTCTTTAAGATGTCTACCTACTTTTTCCTCCAGAAGATTTAGTGTTTCTGTTTTAATACTTAAATTTTTGATTCACTTTGACAGTAGCTTTGTGCATGGTGTTAGGCATGCATCCAATTTTAGCCATCAACATGTGCAAAGCCAGTATTTCCAGAACCACTTATATAGAGGCTATCTTTCTTCTAGTGAGTATGTTTGGTCCTCTTTATCAAAGATAAGGTGGCTGAATGTGTTTGAAGTTGTGTCTGTACCTTGTAATATGTTCCATTGATCCTCAGGTTTGTCTCTCTGCAAGTACCATGCTGATTTTATCACAGTAGTTTTATAGTATAATTTCAGGTCAGGGATTGTGATACCTCCTGCATTTCCTTTGTTTCACAGGGTTACTTCTGATTTTCTAGGTATTTTCTGGTTTCAAATGAATTTGAGGAAAGTTTTCTCTAGCTATGTGAAGTATACTAATGGTATTTTAATGGGGATTGTATTGAATCTGTATAAGACTTTTTAGAGTGTGGTCATTTTCAAAATGTTGGTTCTTTCTATCCAGGAGAATTTCAAAGCAAATCTCCAACAGAACAAAAAGAAAACCCCCAAATTGGGGATATATTATAGCCAACTGTCTGTGTAACAAAGCACTGCTCTGTAGAACATATAAAAAATTTTAAAAATCAGGCCCACAAATTAAAAGAACTAATCCAAAAATGGGTATTTGAGATGAATATGTATTTCTCAGAGGAAGAAATACAAATGGCAAGTAACTATATGAAAAAATGTTCAATATTATTAGTCATTTGAGAAATGCAAATTAAAGCAACACTGAGATTCTATCACACCCCAGAAAGAACGGCTAACATCAAGAGGTCAAGCAATAGCAAATACTGGAGGGCTATGGAGAAAAATGATCCTTTCTGCACTGTTGGTGGGAGTGCAGACTGGTATAACCACTGTGGAAATCAGTGTGGAGATTCCTTAGAAAGCTAAGATTGGAGATCCCATCCAAGCCAGCTATTCATCTCCTGAGTATTTTTTCCAAAAGAACTGAAAACCTCATACTACAGAGACATATGTGCACCCATGTTTATAGCAGAGCAATTTTTCATAGCAAAATCATGGAAATAACCCAGATGCCCATCAACTGAAGAATGGATAAAAATAATGGGGTACTTTTTATACAATGGAGTATTATTCAGCTATACAACAGGGTAAACGTAAGTCTTTTG
>NDGM011232498.1:0-12959 GCA_002564305.1 Octomys mimax | reverse complement strand
AAAGAAAGAAAGAAAGAAAGAAAGAAAGAAAGAAAGAAAGAAAGAAAGAAAGAGAAAGAAATGTAAGCCTATCATGAAGGTAGTTATTTCCTGTAATATTTATGATATAATTTAGCACTGTGTTGTATGGTAGAAAGTATGATTTGAAAGTGGATTTGTCTGCACCCCAAATCACAGTTTATACTATTTTGGGAAAATACATTCCAGGTTTTAAGGAATCAACTTAGAAAATGGAATCTTGAATCATAACCTGCTCATAAATCAACATCAAAAAGAGCCTAATTGTGATTTTTACAATAGTAACTCTTATAACAATATATTTTATTGTATAATATAATATAATAAATCTTATAATCTTATATTTTCTGAAAATAAGGTCCTTTCGGTGACCAGCAAGGTATCTTGCTCATAACAGGCACTAAGCAAATAAATTTGGGTTTATTTTGATCTTTTAGAATCAAAAGTTAAAGGAAATCAACCATAGCAGACAAATTGAGAGTGAAAACAGCCCCAGTCAGGTTTGTGTCCTTTCCTCCTAGCACCCTGAAGTTTCTCCTCGAAGCACTGCAGCTTGTTTTCCTGTTTATGGAATCTGGGTTGGCCTCAGGGTTTGCTCTGACCAATGCACTGGCTGAAGCAGTGATGCGGCTTTCCCAAGACTACAGGTCTAGAAGCCCTTGTAGCATATACTTCTTTGGAAGTCGGCCACCACTGCATGCCTTGCTAGGGAATAGAAGACCGCATAATGAAAGCCTGCTTGTCCCGGCCAAGCTATGGAGTCAGTTTACACCAGTAGACTCCTAGCCCAGGAGACAGGAGTTTAGTGCTGCTGCCTTCACTTACAGCTAGTTGTGGATGCCTGGGTAAGGCCAGCAAGGCTTGACTAACTGTTCAGGTAACCCTCAGCCTCCTGAGCAGTAACAAAATGCTTCTTGCTCTAAGCCTCTGAGGTTGGGGTTGGTGTGTAGAATGACAGTGATCTGGTATATCAACTGGGCCTGACAGAGCAATGAACAGGGCCTGCTTCAGGAAGTCCCATGGAATGCTTTCATGTTTAAGTGTGAGGACAAAAGACGTAGATTTGGCATTTCACAAAGAAAGAAGGTACATGTAAACACATGCACACACATTCACACATATTTGTTAAGTAATTGAAATCTAGAAAACAGAAACTAATGAAATTTTAGATATCAGTTTGGAAAAAAGGGGAGTACACTTATACATGCATGCACAGAAACACACACACACACACACACACACACACACACACACACCCTATCACACCCTATGTGCAAAAAGTCTGGAACATTCCAAAAATCTCTATTACTAGTTAAAAGACCAAAAATTATGTCCTCTGTTCACTAAAGATCAGATAGAAAAGCAAAATGCTGTCTGCTTCACTGGCACTTTCTGAGGAGCTATTCTTGGAGAAAGCAAAATGATCGCACAAGAGAGATAGGGGCACCAAGGAGAGGTGATGTTCACATGCAAATGCAAAAGTAAATAGACCCTGAAAGAATTTTAAGAGCTCTGTGCAAGCAACAGCAAAGTCTATTAATGTGCAGTTCTTTAAATAAATTAGAGGGAGGAAGCCAGCCAAAAACATACTGAGATGGATACAGTGCAAAAGGTCCATTGAGAAAATGAGGAAGAAGATAGCAGAAAGACTCAATTAATTCTTGGCTTCAAAAAAAAAAAAAAAAAAAATCTTGGCTTCAGTCATTTCTGAGGATGACCTCAGGGAGTTTCCTGCTCTAAAACTATGTTTTGCAGAGACAGGCCAGAGGTAAAAGAACAAATAATCCTAAAAGCACAAGGTGTGCTAAAACAAAGTCGCAAACAGAAGGCAGATATTTTATAGATTGGAATCCTGGCATCCTTCCAGGAGTGGGGAAGAAACTGAAGGGTAGGGAGAGGGCTCCCAAACCAAAGGTGTAACGGTCCTGGGGGACTCCACTAGAAGATACTGAATTTTCAGTCGGGATAATCAGCAGAAACTTCATAAAAAGATTAGGATTGTGCAATATCTGTGCAAATACTGTCGAAATAGTATGGAGCTTTTGTTCTTCCGCAGAAGAAAACTGGTATATGGAGTGCTGTTTCTTTCTCCCGGGTCTCATAAAATAGGAGCCGAGTTTTGGGCTCTGAGCTTTGAGCTTTCTGCCTCAAGGAATTATTAACAGCTTTTGCAAGTCAGAACTAAAAATAAAAGTTGAACTCAAACCGCCACCTTCACCCAACTAATGTTTCCAAAGAGAATCTAGGCTCATTTGATGTGGATTAAATTGAGCGGGCAGTCCTTAGGAAATAGAAGGTGATATTCAAACACAAAAGAGAGGAGGGAACTGCTCCCTGCCCCAGGCGACTGGAAATTCCCCAAGACCAAGAGAAGGAAGACTTGCCTGCTTTGTGCAAATGGCAGACAGACTTTGAATGGGAAGATGACAGGAAAACAAAACAAAACAAGAAAACCACAGCTGTAGGATATCAGTGTGGGTTAGCTGTTGAATCCTGACATGTTGAAAGTGGTAGACAACTTCCCAGCGATTAGGCCTAGCATTGGCAATCTCGAGTTAGACAAACGGGGCTCCACACACGGTCGTGCTCCAGGGATGGTGGGCGCAGGCTCGGAAGCAACTCGAGGGGGTCGGAAGAGGCGCGGTCGATGGGGCTGCTAGGGCGATCTGAGAGCGTGCTCACGTATTTGCTTTTCGTTGTCCAATCCCTATCAAGATCGAATGCCTCATCGGTTGTGAGTGGGATTCAGAATTTAGATACTTGACATTTATTGCCTATGAGTGTTCCCAGAAAATGGTTAACCTACTCCTACAATGCATAAACGTGAAATCAGGGAGAAATACATTTTTAAATATAGAAATCATCGCCGATTAATCCATTGGAGATGTCTGACTCAGAAAGCAAGCCTGAGAAAAATCAACAAATTTAATTTGGTTAGCTGTTTCAAAGACTTTTGCCAAGATTCAATGACAAGAGCTATTTAGAATTTTTCTCTCTATTTTGAATTATGGAACATTACACTTATCCTCAAAAGGTCAGAGCAGGCGATAACAGACACCCAAACACTGACCACCCAGTCTTCACAGATGTTAACATTCTATTGTGCTTGCTTCAGATACTATTTTTAAAAATAAAAATAAGTGGTTGCCTGTGGAGCTGAAGGCCCGGCTTTTCCTCTGCCTTCCCTTGTAGCCTGAGGCTGACCACTCACCCGCCATTGTCAGCAGCAGTGTTTCACACTTGACTAGGAACATAGCTGTGACCACAGCTATGCAGGGCGGTGCAGCTGCAGCTCCCTGGAGCCCTCACTGCTGCGCTCACCTATGAATTTGAATTTCTCCCATGTCTGTAGATCTGTGGTCCCCTTTCCTTAATAGTGGTGTTTGTGTTTCATCTTTTTTTCCTATTGTCTTATGATCACTTAAAAACGATTATGCTTTTTCTGATATTTTATATATTATACCTATTTTACGATTATTTTGGTTCTGAACTATTGTGTGTATCTTACCTTTTCCTTTACTTTTTATGCCCACTTTTATACTTTTTCTGTTTAGTTTACTTCTCTGGACTATGTATTATATTTTTCTAACCCTAAGTACATAGCTCTCTTTCTCTCTCTCTCTCTCTCTCTCTCCCTCTCTCCCTCCCTCCCTCCCCATATGTGTGTGTGTGTGTGCTACAGTACAACTCCTCTTTTCTATTATGCTCTGAAGTATTAATTTATAAAAATTTTAGTAAAAATTATAAATATAGATGACCAAACTTAGGACACAAAATGGCCTCTGATAAAAACCACTAATCAACATGTTTTTCTGTTTACCAATTTTGAAAACCTAAAAGATAGTTAACTTCTGTGGGCCAGACTAACAATTCATTCTTTTAATTTAAAAGTAGTGGAAATACTGAAATAGTAAAGTCACAGAGTTTAAGTTGAGTCCAAAGCTGGTTCCATATAGCTCCTTCATTCTAAACCAAAAATATAACATTATGACATTCATATTTCATTGCAGAGATTTTAACTCACAGTGTAGGACATGAGTTATTTTCCTTGTAAGCATGCTCCATTTTTGAGAGTTAGTAACATAAATATCTTAAAACTAGGTTTCTTGGATTAAAGCACCTGCAAACAGATGCAGGGGCCAGGGCTTTCAGTCTCTGGGCCTGCTGTACCAGCCCCGCCCTGGAGTGTGTTGAGACAGCAATTGAGAGTGGGCGTGATGGTACGCTCCTGTAATCCCAGCACTTGCGACGCTGTAAACAGGAGAGTCACTAGGAGTCCGATCTAGTAGTGAGACCCTGAACACTCTGTAGATCTGTCCCTAAAATACAAAAACAAAAAACAAACGAAATCTTGCTTTCTTTACAACCTGGGGAGGTGATCCGGACCCAATGTTTGTCTTCTACCATAAAACTAACTTCCACGATGCCTTACTTCCCTCCAGGAACTCTCCCAGCCGCTGTCCACTGGTCAGCATCCTGACACTATTAGTTCATCTATTTTGCTTGTTCATTTCCTATTTCTTTTAGGGTGGAATGTAAATCAATTTACTAACATTCTCTCTTGGGCAGAAGTCAAAGTCTCATCAATTTTTTTTAATTTATTATGGAATATTCAAAGGTAGTATATAAGGTAAAAATAGGAAGTGTTCCCGAGTCGCCCTCCCCACTCTCACACCGACTGTGCTTCCCACAGGGCCTCCTGCCAGAAATTCAGGATCTGTCTTTTCTCCGTCTTTATATCTGTGTACATATGCAGATATTTTCATATTAAACCTTCCATTTTAAAATAAAAGCATTAAACTTTCTTAATTTTCACTAAACAATATGTCTTGCAAACATTTCTATGGCAATATTTAAAAGAAATATTCCTCTCAATTAGCAAGTATTCTAATTGTGGATATGCTTTAAATGCTATATTTTATAAGTTTACCTACTGATGAAGTAATTGATTACAGTATTTGCTGGTACAGACTGCAATAGTTTGGATGCACCCCTCTCCCCACCAAGTACCCATACTGAAATCTTGCTGTCACTGTGGGAATATGGAGAGGTGGAACCTTAAGGGTTTGTTAAGTCAGAAGTGCTCCACTCTCTCAGAGTAACACCAGCTTGTTACTGATGGAGTGATTTTGCTATGAAAGTGAGTTGTAACCGTGGCCTGTCCCACCTGTGCTTGCTTCAGGCTTCCTCCATATTCTGACAGAGGACAGAAGCCCTTGCCAGACCCTGGTACCCTCCTCTTGGATGTCCCAGTCCTTAGAAATGCAGGCTAAATGAACCTCTATTGTTTTTCAATTACACAGGGTATGGTAGTCCATTCCAGCCTTAGAAAATCAGAATGCAAACCAGAATACATGGCACATGTGGATAGAGATGGACAAACTTATAGTTTCATATAATGATAAAGTCTTAAACACTAACAAGTACATTCAAAGCATGTACTGATTTGTAATTACTTTTAATTAAGATTGCAAAATTGATTTCTAAAGAATTTTGAATACTTATGTTCAAATCAACAGTGTGTTATCTGCTTTTGTTAGTCTCTCGTGAGCTGTGATTTTTAAAGAATTTGTTATTTTTGCCAATATGAAATACATATCATATTCATAGTAAATGATATTACTAGTAAATTAATAAATAGTAAATTAATATTGATTTTATGTTCCTGACTACCAGTAGAGTTAAAATTACTTGTCATTTACATTTATTTATTTTCAGCAATCTCTTATTATGCTTTACCTAGTTTTCATTGCATTGTATCATTATTTTTTTTACTGATTTATGAAAGATAAAATATGGACTTGATTTACTCCTTTTCTACTAATTGTTCCATCAGGTTCTTTTTGGACTGTTAGTTCTCTTTCAGTTTAGTTAATATACTCTTTTAAAAAAAAACAGAATATCATTAATAATTTCATTTATGCAAAAGCTGTTAATATTATTTATAGTTTGAAAATTAGAATTTTCTTTGGAAGGTCAGCAAATTAATAGTATAAAATAGTTATATGATTTCCTTATAGTTTTTTTTTACTTTCTTTTATCTCTTTGTCCTATCAAATATTATCTTCATAGGTATCGAGCACCAAAAAATCTAAGATATTTTTGTTTTTCTTTCATAGATGAATAGTCAACATTCATAATTTTCTGTATTTGAATATTATAAGTCTGAAGTATCTGTTATTTGTCTTCATAGATTTCTAAGCCAACAGGAGAATCAGCCCAGTGTAAGCCTACTCAGTCACTAACCCTGACTAGGAAAAACTTGGGAGGGCTAATTTACCAACCAAAAGCAAAGTCAAGGCTACATGTGTGTCAGAAGGATTGGTTGTTGCGGCTGTTAGGGAACATTTTCAGAATGTCCCTTCTCTTTCTCCACTGGGGCTACAGCAGGACCATTCTCCTTGGTCTTGCCTGAGGCCTGCCTGTGTGACACAGCGCGAAACGCCCAACTTAACGCCACCGAAGGTCACTTTGGGGTAGAAGCTTCACCAGCGTCAGTGTTTAGTTTTCCATGTTCCCTTGTATGGATTTGGTAGTCATGGAAACAGAAGTGGGAAGGAAGTTTCTTCAGCCTGGAACCCTCAGGGACACAGATAAGCAGAGTGCTCAGCCTGGCAGGCCGCGGACACAGAGCAAGAATTAGCTGATCCGTTCTGAGCCCCTAATGTTTGGGTTTGTGTGTTCCTGCACATAATCTCACTTAGGCAGACGGGCTGATAAATTAGCTTTCCTGTTTTTCCATATCTTGAGTCTTACTCTTACCAGTTTACTTAATAATTTATTTCCATCTTTGCTGTCAGAATTTTCTGTTCCATGTGAGGGCCAAATATTCCTGCCCTATGTTTTTCTGTTTGTTTGTTTTCTTTTCGTCTGTTAACTCAATAAATAAATGTCCATATAGATCTGCTTTTTGGCCTGCAGACACTGCATGTAGATTGCCCCGGTTGGCTCCACATTCCACATCTAGCGGCCTGGGATCACTTTCGCATTTGAGATTAGCAAACATGCCACCAATTGCATTAGGAGCGATTTCCTGCATCAGTGTCTCTCAGCACCGAAGAGGAAGCTTTTTGTTACTATCCAATTCTCTCACAGAAACAGTGAAGATTTATGTTTTGCAAAATCTGAAATCCATCTGTAAGCCATTTACTAACCTGAAATAAAAACCAACCAAATGAAAACATGGAACATGAACTACTTCTCCAAGACATTTTGCTGTTCTAATGCCTACATATGTGATTTGTAGCTCAGTTTCATGCATATAAAGTAATAACATTGCAGGTTAGAAAGGTTGAACAAAATAACAGTGTTCTATAACATGCACGACACAATGCCCACTTCAAAGGTTCCGTTCATTACTATTTATTAGTCAAGACCTGTTACCTTTAAAATTTGCATAGTTCTGTTTTTTCTTGTTTGACATTAACAAAACTATTTTACCAACTTTTCTTTGAGCCTTTGCCTTTGCATGATAAGAGTACTTAGATGATTCTGAGTGTGCTATTTTGAAAGTGTAAAATTCTTTGATTCCATCATTTGCAAACAATTCTCTTGTCACTTTAATAGTTATCTTAATGAAATAGTTCTCAAGGTGTTACTTTAGGAAAGTGTCCACACTGTGGCATGTACCAAGTGTTTAGATGAAGTCTGTTGGGTCCAAATCAAATAGAGCAGGTAGCCCCTGCTGAGAACTGAGCCTTAACAATATTTATTCCTGCCTGAGTCCCTTACACATTACACAGGGTGTCCAGAGAAATGTCCAATGAGGGCTTTAGTTTTCACCAGGATAAAATTAGACTCCATGTGATGAGCCAGACAAGTGCTATCGAAGGCGCTGGGCACAGGCTTCATGAGGTGACTGTGTCCACAGGCTGAGCCACAAACAGCACTGCTGGATCTTCAAGCCTGCTGCCAGACTTAGCACTCAGTTCCTGTCCCTCCATGTACACTCTGCTTATCCTGGCTTTACCTCTGTTCTTTCACACTCAACTAGTTATCTTGGCGCCCTTCCTCCCTGTTTCCCCAATAATCTGACTCCCTGGCTTCCACTCTGAGCTCCTTCTTAGAATGCAACCTTAATTTGACACTGTCCTCAGCTTGTTCTCTGGTTTCCTCCTTGAGAGGAAAAGACCTTTTCTTCAGGCAGCAGCAGAGTTTTTACCCAGCCAACTCTCCTCTACTATATGTTGATCACCAAGGCTTGCCCCCTCTCTCCTTTCCTCCCTCCCTCCCTTTCTCTCTCCCTCTCTCCCCCTCTCTTTCTTTCTCTTCCTCCCTTTCTCTTCCCCTCTCTCTGTCTCTCTCGGTGTGTCTCTCTTTCTCTTTCTCCCCCTCTGTCTCTGTCTATCTCTCTGTGTCTCCCTCCCCTTTCTATCTCTCCCTCTCTTTGTCTGTCTCTCTCCCCCCTTTTTCCTCTCTTCCTTTCTTACTCTCTCTCCCTCTCTCCCATTCTCATCCTCTCTCTCTTTCTTCCCACCTCTTTTCTTCTCCCTCTCACACTCACTTCCAGTTCTATTCTACGTAATCTTTTGAATCCCATCAACTTTTAAGATGAGATTTTAACATTTGACTTAATGGTATTATTTCTATTAGAGAATGCTCTGAGTTTAGGTAACATCTTTTTTCTAAGAAGAACTTCTTGGTAGTCTTGAAAAATATCAGTTAGTTTCTCTTTTATTTATCCTCATCCCAGTCACTCTCCCAACCTTCCACACTTACCTAAGCCAGCTGAGACATCATTGAGCATTGGCATTAACCCTGGGATTAAGCTCAGGGCTCCGCAGTCTTATCTGTTAGCATTTTGTGCTGAATAATTCTTTGTTGCAGATGACAGTCCTGTGTAGTATAGAATATGTAGACGCCTCTTTGACTTCTATCAAATAGAAGTCAATAGCGAGCCCTACCCCCACAGTCTTTATAATCAAAAACATCCCTCGAGGGCAAAATTCCCTTCAGTTGAAAACAACTGTGTCTAATGAACTCCGTTTGACTGTACAACCAGAAAAAAGTAATTTAGGTAAGTCTCTGTCTTTGGCTGTCTTGTGCTGCTGTAACAAAATACCCAAGACTTGGTAATTTATAACAGACAGAAAGTTACTAGTTCACAGTTCTGTAAGCGCGGGCATGGAGGCAGTCCAGGGTCTAGGGACTGGCGCCTGTCAAGGGTCTGTCTGTTGGAGTATCTCATGGTGGAAGGAGAAATAAGGGGGAGGGGAAGCAGAAAGAGATAGAGGTGGCAACGTCAAGTCCTTCAGGACTAGCACTAATCCACTCCTGAAAACAGCCCTTGGAGCCTGAGGCCCTCCTGTCAGGCACTGTTCCCATTGCCGATGCCTTGAGCAGTAAGTTTCCAGCACGTGCCTTTTGAGAACACAGTAGTTAGGACTGTTTTCTGGAGACATCTCAAGTAGCTGATCAGCGTTAGGCCCTTTCTGAGGATCATACGAAGCCTGCATGTACATATGAGTGAACGGGTTGAACTTTAAGTGTTATTATATGTATCTGCAAAAGGCAAGACCCCAAGCTAAGCTCTAGTCTTCTGAGGATAGCCCTTGCTCTTTTACACTTTCTAGGGTTCTATTTGATTACTGGAAAGTGGTGGGAATAACAAAATAAATTCTACTATACTTTTTTTTTTTTTATAAAAGAGTAGATACCTATCTACTTCTAAACCAACTTCTCACACTGATTGTGATCATGTGTCTATGTTTTCTTTCAAATTTGCTGAAAAGGAGAAGGTTTAAATTTTTCCTTTTGCAAATTTTCAAGGAAAATAGAAAATATTAGCTATGTATAGCAAAGAAAAGTCTAGTAAAAGTCATCTGGCTTACGAAAAGACTAACAATTAGCTTGATAAGTAAATCCTAACTTTCCGAGTGGTGGGGTGGCTTATACTTACCACAGCGTGTCACAAATGGTAAATATTTTCCAGAAAAGTATACACCAAAGCTCATATACAATCGTATACCAAAGCTCTTCTGACATCCATTTTAAGGTTTCATGGTTCTTTTTTTTTTCTCTGCACTGGTGAACTTCTTAAAAAGCGAGTGTAGGAAGGGTACGGGGGCCAGGTGAAAGTGAAGCACTCATAGACAGTGCTGTGCCCGGTGGCCGGGCCCTTTCTGAAGTCGCTCATTCACCTTCGGATCCGCCTTGTCCCTCCTTGATCATTTTCTTCTGAGACCTCCCCCGGATTCTGCACTTAACTTTTTAAAATTCTCCCTCTTTTGGTATTTAATGGCCAGCAAAAGCTGTGCCACAGTTTGGATGCTAACCTCTTAGGGCTGAACTGAGCGGGGCTCTCAGTGAGCCAGGGTAATGAGTGCGCTGCCAAGCTCTGGCGTCAAGGCCTGGCATCAAGGCCAAAGGTGACGTGCCCCTTCAGCACCCAAACTCCAGGGAGGGAGACAGCCCTCCAAAGGCCTGGCTGCAGACTTCCCGCAGCTTGTTCTCACAGCGAGGGCCTCTAATCCTGTTATCTTTCTAATCACAAGGAATAGATACCGCTCTGCCTGAGGGGAGAGGGCAGTCCCCGCCGGCTTGTGCTGATTCCAGCCCTGTCACAGTGCCCACAGGGAGTGGCAGTGCCCTCGGTCTCCTCGCAGCCGCTGCTACTTCCCGCGGCTACTTACCCTGCCTGGCGCTGCGTGGTTTGCTGAGTGTTTCTGCCCTGAGCAGTGAATACACGACTCTCAGGCTCCTGCCACTCTTATCTGCGCCTTGTCCCGGGTCACACGCTTAGCCGCTCCCAATGCCCTGTCAGTCACAGAATGAACAGTTCTGCCCTGCTGTTGTTGATAAATCTTGCCAGGAGAAACGGCGCTACTTTCCATGTAACCTGTTGTACATTTTCTGGTTGGTATGAAGTCTTTTCTCTTTCATTTATGTGGACCTACAGAATAGGCAGATGTGCTGGCTCTCTGGATATGTGTAATTTTTAGTTTATTGACTTATACTTATTGAGATATAACTTATATTCAATAAATTGTAAACTTCAATAAGGAGTTAAGGAAGATTCGTGACTACCTCTACATTTTTGTAACTGTTAATAATGATATAGAACTTTTTTCTGACATAGAAATTTTCACTTTTGCAACTTCTTTGTCTACACTTTGTAGAGGTAATCAGTAATCAGATTTCTATCATCATAAGTTAGTTTGGCCTGGTTTTGCTTTTGTATTTTATCTTTTTTCATGTATTTGGTACAGGCTCTACAGGGTGTTTAGGGTCTCACTACGTAGCTCAGACTCGTGGCGATCCTCTTGTTTTCAGCCTCCCAAGTGCTGGGATTACAGGCGAGCCCACCATGCCCAGTCTCAATCACCACCTCAGGTACCCCGGGGGCAGGGCCGGCATGGCATGCTAGGGATCGAACCCTGGCCACCGCGCTCTGCCTAAGCAGGCACTTTAGTTCACTGAGCTATCTGACCAACCCGGCTTTTTAATTTTAAAGAGAATAAAAAATGATAAAAATGATACAGAATCTTCAAACAAGATGGTAGGAGATTAACAATGTCTACTGCATTCACACTGTTATCCTCAAAGTTGTTGCTCAGATTACAAAATATAAGCATACAAAATTGATCAAACAATATAAGCACCAACCGTTCCTTTCAATGAATAAATGGAAATTAGTACTACAATTATCTTAGTTATCGTGTATGTGTGTGTATGTTTACAAGATTATATATTCATTCCATCCTTCTTTTCTCCTTTCCGCCATCCCAGTTGTTCTTTTATTTTGAACAGTTATGTTGCCTTTCACAATATCTACAGTATGTATTGGATCTGATTTACTTTAGTTTCTTATGCCAAGGAGACAATATGATGTTTACGCATGTGAATCTAATTTATTTCACTTATAAGTGTGGTCTCTAATTGCATTCAGTTACCTTTAAAAGCCTTGAGTTTATCTTTGTTCACAGATGAGTACTACTCCATTGCAAAAATAAAAATATACCTTTTATGTCCATTCCACAGTGGGTGGGTATCTGGGTTGCTTCCAAGATTTATCTATTACAAATTGTGCTTTTAAAACATGGGTAACAATATATTGCTGTTATATGATATTTTCAACTCTGGGAAAAAAAAGCAGAAGGGAAATGGCTGCTCAAATAGGACCTCCAATCCTAGTCTTTTGAGTAAAAACCGCACTGATATCTACAGTGGTTGTACCAGTCTACACTCCCACCAGCAATGGAGAAGGGTTCCTTTTTCCTTACAGCTCTTACATTTGTTACTGATTGACTTCTTGATGAAAGCCCTTCTATCTGGGGTGAGATGGAATCTCAGTGTTGTTATAATTTGCATTTCTTAAACAACCAATGATGTTCAACATTTTTTCATGTATTTATTTGTTATTTGTATTTCTTCATCTGGTACAGTGTGCATTCATCTCAGATACCCATTTTTGGAGTGAGTCTTTGAATATTGTGAACCTGACTTTTAAAACAAATTTAATATGTTTTAGATAGAAGTCCTTTGAAGGACAGCTGGATAAAGTTTTATTCAAAATTTGTAGGTTTTCTTTTCACTCTGTTGGTGATTTCTTTTGATGTGCAAATCTTTTTAATAAGATGAAATTCCAGTTGTTGATTCTTTGAAGTATTACCCAAGCAGTATGATATTTGTTAGTGAACTCTTTGCCTACCTTTACATCTTCAAGATTTCTAGGTAACCAGTAGGTTTAGTGTTTCTGTGTTAATAGTTAGGTATTCGATCCATTTGGACATTGGTGTATGATGAGAGACATAGGTCTACTTTTAGTCTTTTGCATGTGAAAGGCCAGTTTTTCCAGCACTATTTATTAAAGAGGCTATCTTTCTGCCAGTGAACGTGTATGGCCCCTTTGTCAAAGATAGAGTGGTGAAGTGTTTTTGTATTTCTGTCTCCATCTTCTGTTCTGCTCTACTGATCCTCAGGTTTTTTTTTTTTTTTTTTTT